>BPLR01010614.1:0-110813 GCA_021605095.1 Caerostris extrusa | reverse complement strand
TGTAAACAATTTTTATATTAACCTGTAATTTGAAACTAATTTTAATTACTAAATTATTATTATTATATTGCTTAATTTTAACAAATTAGACAATTATAACTATAAATTTAATAAATTTAGTAGTAGTAAATTTAATACTTTGATTATTTACGTTTTAACTGTTAAAAAGAATTAAACAATGTTATTGCTAACACGGTATCATAATTTTCTACATTTCAAAAAAATACTCAAATTAAGATGATAACGTGAGATTAATCTTTCCTATTTATGGTTCTACCGTTACAGGAAATCTACAGTTATTTTAATTAAATTAAACTGAAAATAATTTTAAGCTGATGCATAAAATTATCAGAAATATATCCATAAAAATATAAAAGTGTGCTGACATAATGCATAAAAATATAAGCATATCCTCATGCATGAATGCAGAATACAGTAGGAGTAATAAATAAAATTATTATCTTCAAAATAAAAAGCTTTAATCTGACAATTTTAATAATTATTTTTTTCTTGCCCGTAGTATATCAGAGAATATTTTGTAATAAAATTCGTAATATTTTCATAAACTCTTATATATGGTTATTCAATGTCGTTTGATCTTTTTCAAAAAAATATTATCTGAAATTCTTTATTTTTTAAATTAAATTTAAAAGTCATACATAACATCAAAAAATGTACACATATTTCAGATAAAATGCATGTTAATTCTTTATTTTCCTTATATATACATATATATGATAAATAAGTAAATCGTATATATATATATATATATATATATATATATATATAAATAGATGGGTAGATAGATAGGCAGACAGACAGATGAATAAAAATATACAGATAGATAGATCTTTTATATATTTTCGTACTTTGCTTCATCACCCATAATATTATGACTTCCTATATCAATAAAGGGTAAAAGTATAAATCAGTAATGGTATCTTAAGTGATATTCGTATTTGGAGGTACTTAGAAATTACAGCCCCGTTAGAACTTCTTGACTCATGACCAATACATATTTAATACATATTTAAATAGACCCATCTAATAAATAATACACAATATTAAGAAAATTTAATGCAATATGAGTTTTTTATGGCAAAAGAAATAAAAGCATCTATTATTTAATTTATTCTAGGATTAAGTTATAAATATTTATAGGCAATTAACAGCTAAACAATTATTCTTTCAATGAAGCTTGAACAATAAATTATTGATGCAAATTTATCATCTAAAAGTCTTTTGAAAGTTTTCACTTTTGATAATGAATATTTATCTTAATTTTTTAAAGGATTATTTTTATTTTATCTTTTATCTTTTATTTAAATTTTTATTTACTAATTCTCTACTAATATTACTTCCATAATAAGTTCATTTATGGTTGATGGGATTTTTTTAATTTGATAAGAAATAAAAAATGTGAATACTTTTAAAATAGAAAATATGATGTTCTTAATACAATGCTATAAAAACGATGAATATTATTGTTATAATAATTTATGCTAATTATTAATTATTATTTATTTTACGTAAATAATTTTTTATTTACGTAACTTAAAATAGAATAAAATAATAATTTGAATAAGAATAAAATAGAAAACATTTAATTTCTATTTTTAAGTATATCACCCTGTTTATTTTGAAAATAATGTTAATTTTTTTTAAGGATCTTATTTTTAAGAGACTTGTATCATTTACTGGCAAGTTCAATGTTTTCTAATGAGCTGTAATTTAGAGTTGATTTATTAATTACTAATTTTACACATAACTACAAATATTTCCTATATATATGTTTCCAGTATATAACTATAAAAATTTATTACTGCTCTATAAATATTTCCATTTAGACTTTATGATTCAAAAAATAGTAAATCAAAGTTTTGTTTTAGATGTCTACTGCATTATAAATTTGAAATTAATTTTCCTGTGGTTTTTTTAATTTGATAGAAACTTTTTTTGTTTTTAAAATTTAGAGTAATAATTTTTATAACATATTACATAATATACGTAATAAGCATTAAGTACTAAAATAATGTTATGTTTATTAAAATATATTTTTAAATAATGAAGAATTTAAAATAAAAAGTAAGTTCATTTTCAGTTAGGAGTTGAATGGTTTTTAATAATTAATCGAAATTAGTTTATGTATGAAAAATGTTCCTTCTCGAGAAAAATTTTTCAAATAATTTTCAGTAATTAATTTTCTGAATATTTAATATTCTAAAAGACAAACATTGAAACTATGAATAAATTAAGAAGAATTATCATCATGAATTTATAAACGTATTTAATGATCAAATATTCATGCAGGAAGAAGTTTTCCAAATAATTGAATAAAATTGATTTCAGATGCAATAAAATTTCCTTTATATTGTCTATTCATGCGTGTTTAGAATGTATTTTATAAGGAGTCTAAAACTTATGATACCGGAACCAGAAATTTTAAGAGGTGGTAAAGAAAATTCAAGATTAGATTATGCTGATTTTACTTGCCGCCATTTATTTTTTTTAGCTTCTTTAAAAAGAACATTTTGAAATTTAATTTTACCGCGGAACTCCTTCTAAAATTCGATAAAAATTTAAAACCGTAAGAGAATTCTTGAGCCAAAAACTTGAAAGTTAAAAAATAAATCAAGTTAATTTAATTTTCTTAGTGCTTGAAATCTCTACAAGGGATCTAAGAATTTTAGTGTTGTATTTAACGCAAAAAAATGGGGTTTTTACTCTTTAAAAAGTACTTTTTATTAAGTCATCTAATCTTGTTAGAATTTTTCTTAATCTTGCTTCACGGTTTTTGGATAATCCTTATTCACAACAACTAATATATTCCTCAAAATTTTATGTACTAAGCTAAACACTCCTCACAAGTTTTTGAAAAAATTGCATTAATTTATTATTTAAAAAATTTAAAAATATATTGATACTTATTAATTTTCATTCTTATAAATAAGCATTTATTAATTAATTCTAATGATTAATAGAATCAATTAATTGCATAAGATATTTAGTCACATGGTTCATGCTCTTAATGGAAATCGGTACTATTCTATAAAATGCATATTAGATTTTATTAATAAATTTTAAAAGCGTTACAATTCTATCTCATATTAAATTGAATTTGATAAAAAATTTTTAAAAACACAGGAAAATGTTCTAATTAAATTTCGAACTCTGTAGATTAGAAGTTTAAATGTACTACAAAAAATGTGAAAAGCTTTTGATACAGTTGTCGTCGCAAAATCTAAATTAATATTGCCTAAATAAAATCACTTAGATAAATTAAAAATTATGCATTAAAGTTTCTTTTAACTTCAAGAAATAGCAAAACCTTTTTACGTATTTTTTCTGTATCAGATTTTTTATCCACCAGAAGGAAATTTTTTGAGAAAACAATACTTTCTTAACACTTTATAATTGTTATTTGCTTATAGTGAATTTTAAACTTTTCTTTTTTTTCAAATTTCTCTCAAGTGTATTTTATTAGTGTTGCCTCATTTTAAAAAAATACATAAATAAATGTATTATCACAGAGGATACAAAATTATAAGGAAATACTCTCAAGAATCATCGTTAAAAATATATGCTGTTTTGTGGTAGAAAAAAAAAAATAAACAGAAAAAATCTATTATATATATTTGCAAGTGTTTTTAATAATGATAATGATGACCTATAATTTTCTACGAAACCTCTTATTTCAATAGAAATAGTTTTTTCAATAGTTTTATAGAAAATTTAATTATTATTACATACTTTAATGGCGAAATATAGGATATATCTTGAGAATATATGATTGAATATGTATATGACTGGGGGAGTTGAATATGTATACATGACTGAGATTGAATATGTATATATGACTGACCGAATACCTGACTATGAAGCAACATATGATCTTCTTAAAATGATATGATGTAGAAATGTAACAGAAAAAAGAGAAAGCAACACGAACAAAATAGAGTTGAAGCAAGAACATAATGCCCATGTAACATTGTTATGCATACAAAAGCTATCGCAACTTGATGCTTCATATATTACAGATTATGAGCAAACTTCAATAAGTATGCATGGACATAGAAATGCTAATTAGCATAATTAGAAAGCTAATTAGCATTACAATCTAGCACCACTAAAATACGTATAGATTTTCTTAACGATATATACAGTGATAATAATACATTAAAATTTAAAATCTACATTTTTTATGCTTTATTATAATTTACATCATTATTCTGTACAAATGCCAAATAAGAAAATACTCTCCAATTTGTATAATTTTCTGCTTGAAACTTAAGGAAAAAAATTTTAAATATTTAAAATAATTTTCAATGTAGTAAAAATCAAACGATCATTTTATTACAGTATTATGAAAAGGTAATAAGAAATAATATTTCTTGTGATGCAAATCATAACTCAAATTTTCATCAATTCTGATTATAGAACATTATAGCCCAGAAAACCAGAGATAGAAATTTAAACGAATAAAAAATAGATAGATAGAAACAAAGAAAGAATGAAGAAAATCCCATTGTTATGCAAAATCTTTGGAAATATTGACAAAAAAAAAAATTATAGTGAATGTCTCAGTTTTCTAAGGAAAAACAATCATTTATACATATTCTTTTATAAAAATAGTGTTTTTGTGCTTTTAAAGTTCGTGCATTATCATTTAATAAAATACATTTAAAAAATTGCATTTTAATTCTCTATTAATATTACATTTGTAATGCATTAAATTTAAATAGCAAAATAACAAATAAAAATGAAGTAGATGCCTAATCATTGTTAGACAGCAGTAACATCACAGAAAAAAAATTATACTCTCAGAATGGCAATTCTTCCAACCCCAAGAAATTCCAAAACTTAAGTTGAAATAAAAGGTAAGAATGTGAGATAATAGATGAAATGGAAGTCAAAAAGAACTATACTTTTTTAAACTTTGAAAGAAGTTATATTTTTAACTTTGTCCGATATATGAGATTTTGTATTTCTTGATAGAAATCTAAAAAGTATTTCTGAACTTGGATTTTTATCAATAAATAATTTTTGAAATTCACATTAAAAATTGACAGTATCATATTTATTTCAAATATTTTATTTACATTATTTCATTAACATGCATATTTCAAAATATTCCAAACATTAGTGATTAAAAATTTATTATTTATGATCACTGAAAGATAAATCTAAATCATCAGATTCATCTAAAGATTTTTAAATATGGTTGAAATCTATTTTCCATAAAGTAATTTGGTTTCCCTTTTTTACTTTTCAGTAATGAAATAAATAAAATTAAAGCAGTTGGAAAAGAAATGCTTCAGTGTAGTTGTCCACATTTACTGTTCTTTTCCAGAATAGCTCAAACCAAACATTGATTGAACTATTCTGCAAAAACATTGATAACAAATAAGTTGTGAAATGAATAAACCAAACATTGACAACAAATAATTTGTCAAATAAAACTAAACCAAACATTAACAACAAACAAGCTTTGATTTCGATGTAAAAATACAGAAGATACTTTTACTAGTTCTTAAGTTAAAAATTTATTACATTCAATTTTTGATGACCCTGCATTTCAAAAACATTAAAATGCATCCATATACACGCAAATGCACTCCATCTGCTTATTATGTTGAGCTATTCTGATACATCTTAAGAATTACTTCATTCTATAGCGTTTAATTTTATTTAAACCATAACAGCTGAGCTATAAAGTATAAAATATACTGAGCTATAAAGCTATAAAAGCTAGCCCTAATGAAAAACCATTTTAGAAATCCGAAAAGATCATTCTTTAAAAGATTTGATAGCTGCAGAACAATAAAATTAGCTCCACTCAAAAAATATGTAGTCTCAATATTATGTAAGAACTATTCTGATACATCTTAAGACTTACTAATTTTATTTAAACCATAACAGCTCAGTTATAAAGGAAAAATTCTAATCAAAAGCCATTTTTAGAAATCAAGGAAAGATCATTCTTTTTAAAAGATTTGATAGCTGCAGACAATAAAATTAGTTTCACTCTCAAAAATGACCTCCACTTCACACCTGTCATTCGCCACTAATGGTATCGCCAATACTTTTTCCCTTTTAACAATCGAGAAGCTCAGAATTCGACAGTAGATTTTTGCGTGAATCAATTCCCAGTGGCTGAGCGATTTACAGGTGGTAAATGCACTCTTCACATCCATAATATGCAGTACGTCTTTTAATTATTAATAGCTTTTCCCCATCAAAGAAGGTGTGTATGTGTGAGGCATTTTTAATTATTTACCGTATACAATGGAAAGGTTAGAGGGAGTTGTTGAAGTAAGATTGGAATTGGAGGTGGTTGGAGGATGACATCCCTACCTGTTGCCATGACGACGCAGAGCAGGAGAAGCAAAACAGAGCTTCGGTGGAAGGCACAAGAGCTGCCAGCGCTCACACCACGCTTAACCATCATAGCTGCTAGTTGCCCTAGTCTAGTGATGACAGCAAACGTATTTGACCAGGTCTGCAAAAGAAGTGACAGTTAGAGAGTAAACTGAACTTTTTGGGGCTTCTTACTCGCCTTATCCATTTTAATTCTTTCAGTAATGGGTGAAGTAAGGCGGCTTTTCTTTGGCTCTTTACCTAAGTCTTGGAATCATCGGAGCCAGATCGGGAGGACTTAAACGGAAGGTGAGTGACTTTTTGGATAAGGCGAGTTGCTTTTAGTGCTTTGCATCTAAAAACGTTTCATTGCTTTTGAATGAAAACTGATTAATGGTCTGTTTAGTGCACTTATGTTGAGGGCATTAATGCTTTCTATTTTAATGATATAATTGAGTACGTTGGAAATTCTTTCACTGATGATAAGAGAGTGTGTCAGATTTCTTTCTGATGGGAACGTGTTTAACGATATTTTGTTTTTAATATTTGTCATTTTTTTTTCGCAAAAGATAAAACTTTATATTATTTGAGCCTTTTCCTGGAAAATACCTAAAAGAAAACATAGTTTATATTTTTCTATGATGAACTGTTGTAAATTTTTATATTGATGGTACGTTGTAACTTCACTCAATATGTGTATTTCTATAATGTGTGCTAAATAAATTATTCCATTAAAAAGTTTTCATTTAAGTTATTATTTTTATATAAGTATTCCTAAGAAAAGATAAAACTTTATATTATTTGAGCTTTTTCCTGGAAAATACTTAAAAAAAACTTAGTTTCTATTTTCAATGATGAACTGTTACAAATTTCTGTAATGATGGTACTGTGTAACTCCACTCAATATGTGTATTTTTATAATGTCTTCTAAATAAATTATGCTATTAAAAAGTTTTCATTCAAGCAATTATCATACATATTCTATACTTAAGATATTTAATATTAAAATAAATTGCATTTATATTTAAATTTTCTCATATTTTTAAACTTACTTAGTAATCGAATTATATCACACGTTAGCAAGATAAATGGCATACTTCAAGAAATATTAGGGTTTGCCTTTTATTTATTAAATCTGATGATTTTATACCAATTTCCTTAATTCATTTTATATCGACAGAAAAAAAAAATTACAAATGTAGCTATTGAATTAACCTTTGAGATGCGTTGTGGAATATTTTGTTTTTAATGGTAGCATGCGTTTTCATTTCGTTGTCCTGTAAATTTAGATGTTTTAGACTTGTTACTTTTCTTACAGGTGTGCGATACGTTTAAAAGTGCCGTGGGAATGCAAACCAAAGGTATTTTGAATGCTATAGAAATATCTCAATGTTAGAATCCCGAATATTGTATTAGGATAATGATTTATTTCATAGATAAACTATTTCAAAATATTATTTATTGGAAATATTGTTTAAAGTAATATATATGTTCATAAACTATTCAGAATGGCACTTAATAAATAACTAAAAGTTTGTTAACTAACTATATTAATTCGTTGACGCATATCATAGCTTATCGAGGGAATTTTAAACATAATTTCTTACTAATATACGAAATGTGAATATAAAATAAAACTTAACATCCATGTAATGCATGCATACCCACAACTGGGATAAACAACATATACTACACATACACACTATGTATATATATAAACATATGAATGAAATTAAAATAGGATTGTAAGGGTATAATTTATTATAATCAAATTATTTTTTATTTAACAAATGGTATTTAATTGATAAATAATTATTAATTTTTACTAGATAATAGTATTAAAAATTATTTAACAAGTAAATCAATAAAAATATTGTATAGACTATCGTCTGAACCAATTCAATACAAATTATTATAAGCATCTCGTAAAACAGTTAAGTAAATTATTTAATTTTGAATATTCAATACCAGTTTAAATATTATAAGCAGTTAATTTTTAATAACTTTACAATATAGAATATTTCGTATTTTCTTTAATACGTACACTTAACGACATATATAATTTGTATGTCTGACTTTAAATAACTCCATTCTATGTTACAAATATGATTAGCAATAAATGTAATCACTTTTTATAATCTTCATCAAAATTTTGATGCATTTTTACTGTAACTCCAAAATTTTAAATTCTTATCGTTTTGAAAAAATAAATTTCATAACAATTATGAAAAACCTCACTGAATTAAAATAATTTTTTTCTTTACATTATCTTAATACTGATTTGCTATTTAATTGTCATTAAAACAAGGCGGTAAATATACAAATGATACTTCAAGGAACTTTAACAGTTTATGAAAATAATTCTAATGGTGCTAACTTTTTCCTTGAGTTATTATATAAGCATCAAAATTCTAATAAATTTAGTTTAAAAACCAAATAGCATAAAAAACATTGAACATTGAAACATTGAAAGAGCGGAAATATTAAACAGCATCCATTGGTATATTATGTTTAGGATATTAATATCTATCGCTATATATACAATAATAATACAATGTTCTTATTTTCTTATACTTACCCTATGACACTGTTTTTAAGTGCTTGGATGTTTGCTTAAGAGCTTTTAAATATTTTTCCTTGTATAAGTAGAGCTTCTGTTAAATGTGCTGTTAAACATCCTTAGATAATTCAATGTTTATTTTAAGATACAATGAGTTTATCTAGTTATTTGTGTATTTACAGATTTTTATAGGATTTGACAAGAGTTACTAATCTTATTAGCCAGCACAAAAACGAATTTATAGACACATAGACAATTATTAGATAAAAGCTGTTTTATAAATTTAACATATGGTACTGTAATACTTTTTACCTTGAATTATAAATAATTCTTTGCATTATACTTAAGAGTGAAAATTCGACAACAAGCACTTTAGATATTTTAAATGGTATATAGTTATTATATAAAAATTAAAATTTATATGCTAAATTAAGGATATGTACTAATTTAATAAGTTGTACATTTATGAAACACTGTAATAAAGCATGTTTACTTTTATTTTTAATCAATAATTTATAAATTTAATCATTTTTTTTCAGTATTGAAAAAATGTTAATAATAATCATATACTTGGCTAGAACTTGAAGAACATCAGAATAATAAAAAATGCTAACACAGCCTTATTGTTTTCATTTAGAAACTTATGAGTTAAGCTCCATTTTGAATATCCAGAAATAAGTTGGGATTAGTAAAATACTTATTATTTTACTTAATATTCTGATTATTTTACTTAATTTCTTTATTTTACTTAATATTCTGATTATTTTACTTAATTCTTCGTTTTCTGCATTTAAAACTGTTTGCCCATCTTGTGCAAATGGGTTGTTAAGCATGCGAAAAACAAAAACCTGGAAAAGGTGTAAGACATCCAGCTACGTTTTTGCCATGTTATATCATTGAGGCACCTCCTGGAAATCTGGCATAAAAAAATTTTCAAACTCGTAGTCTTATTATAGTCCCTTTTTTTCGCAGTGTGATTTTCAAGATCCTAAATGTAGATCTGCACATTTCCTAGAAGTAGCTCGAAAGTCAGCAGAGTAATCTTGAAATTGTGAAATTACCATCCAAAGATCTGACATCTATAAAAAACTGAAGTTTTTGATGCTGATACTCGTGAGCTAATTCGATATCGATTTAAGATTATAAGTAATAAAGGCTTTTCGATAAAGGCTTATAAGACTCAATCCTAAGTATTTCAAAATTGGCATTACTTTCCATAATTTAGTTAAATTATTGAAATGCATTCCAAATTTGATTATTACAAAAAATTTCTCTGAATATTTCAACTTAAGTGGAAAAATCCTAATCACAGTTCCTAACATAATGAATAGCTATATTTCATAGCAAGTTTTTGTATATTAAAAAGATTTTAGAAATTTATATAAAAATTTAGATTATTTAGATTTTTAAATTCTTAAATTATATTCATCGAAAGATTTATTTACAGCGATTATTTACAAAGATTTATTTTTATTATAATTCAACTTAAGTGGAAAAGTCACAATCACAGTTTCTAAAATATTAAATAGCTATGTATCATAGGAAGTTTTTGTATCTTAAAAGATCTAAGAAACTTTTTAAAAAAAAGATTATTTAGATTTTTTAAATTGTTAAATTATACGTATCGAAAGATTTATTTACAGCTCTTTTTAAATTAAAAAAAAAGTTGCTCTTATTTCTTAGAAAATTTAAAGTCTCTTAAATACTATAAATGTTTTTCAAAAGAAAAAAATATTTTCTTTTCAAGAAAGGAAATTGTTCTAATCAAATACATCGAATGCTCTATTTTTATCCAATATTCTTTCCTCAGTCTCCAAGCTGTTTGATATAGAAAGAGTCGCAATCAATGTTCAATGTATCTTGTATTCCTTTTTATATCCCATCTCATGTCCTGTTTCGTTTTTCAGTTCAATTTGTTGTCATTATAACTTTGTTTTTCTTGAGATCTTGTTTCGTTTGTTCTGTTTTTTCTTCAGAAGGAATAGAAGTTCACAAATGCAATAAAATGTTATTGCTAAAAATAATATAACTTTAGGGTTTTGAAAAAATAAGTGGAAGATTTTTGTCTCAAATTTTTAAAATTTATCAAATAACTTTTTTATTCCTATTCTCAACTATTTTCAAAGAAAATTGTTTACTAAAGTCCAGTCCATTATGGCCATTAAATTAATTAATGGGCATAATACCGTATTTCATATTATTTGTGTCCTATATACACTAATCAAGTAAACAGTTAAACTTAAAACAGATAAATTATTGTTAGTAATATAAGATAATTTCGCCTTTTGAAAATTCATATATCATATTCAAGCATAACTCATGATTTTCTTTTCTTTCGTACTTTTATCAAATCATTATTTAATATTCATTTTAATTAACTATTCTAAAAATCATAGCGAAAAGATCATATAGTAAAATTTGATGAAAAATCGGAATAAATGTCTCAAGATTTGTTTATATCTAAACAATAGTTTTGTATTAAACAAGACAAAAGTTATCCGTGACACAAAAATACTAGTCACTGATTAATCTAACAAAAAGTATTTTACAAAATTTAATATACATTAACTTTTTGACTAATAAGAAATAAATGCAATTTAATCTTTGAATTCTAAATCGTACATTCCAGACTTATGGTATATTTCATTCTTAAAACAGTTGTTTCATTATATTCTCTATTTTAAAGTTGATTGACTGTATTTAGTTTGCATTATCAAAATTTCGTTGAAAGAGACCAAAGATTATTTGAAGGTGAATTTAACTTGGGCATTTTACGAAAATTGTTGAAAACAAAGAAGACATTGAATTTTTCCAATTTTCTAATTGTTTAACTGTAGAGAATCTCTTATCGATCAGTTCATCAGAACTAATATTTATTTGGTATCTAGAAACGGATAATAATATTCTAAATATGCATTTTCGAGCAAACTCTTTCGCATTAAGTTTTGAAAGTTAAATATTGTGTTAAGACTTGTGTACATTTCTACAAATGAGAAAGTGAGCATTAGAATTATTATCTACTGATTTTCCAATATCTACAACGAATAAATTCTATTTATTGAGTTCATTGTAAATATTTCGAGATATGAATTTCCGTGTTTTTTTTTTATTTGGGAGAATTAAAATTTTTGACAATATATACAAAAAATGTATTGTTATTGTGATAATTATAATTCTTTGTAGATTAATGTTTTTAGTTATTTTTCACAGAATTAAAATCTTTCAATTTATTTACAACTATATCAAAAACTGTTTTGGTAATTAATGAACTAATTCAAATTAACCTTTGTTTAATCCAAAAATGACAAATGATACAAAACATAAAATAAAAATAATTTTTTAAGAGGTGAATTTTATATAATATGTATATACGTATACGTGTGTGTGTGTATAAATATTGAATATATTTAATAATAATTAATAATTACTAATATAATATAATATGTTAAAAACATATAATTTTTATTGTATTTTAAGTCTAATTTTAAGGATTCATAGCAAATATTTTCCCATCCTTGTATAAAATAACTAGTTTTTAAATTATTAATATTTTCAATATAGCTTTAAAGTAAATTAAATCACTCTTTTTCAGGAAATTTTTTATTAATAGATATATCTAACATAATAGCTAATTAAAATATTTTTGAAAAATTAAGAAAAAAATATATATATTTCAAATGAATTAAGCGCAGCAAAAGAGATTTATATTTATATCTTAGTTACTAGTTAGAAATTTTTCCTTCCACCTTATGAGAGGAATTTAATATAAGTTATTGATTTTTATTACTAGATAAAATGGCTGCAAGAACTAACCATCGTTAAAACATTTAATCTTGGCAAATAGCCATTGCCTATAATCAAACTAATCCGTATTTAGACCTTCTAGACATATTGCCTATTATACTAATAAGAAATATAAATCTAAACAATCTCTTCAGTATAATTTATTTAACAAGTGGATTTTATTAAATCTTTTTATAAAAAAATTACGAAAAATTATTTATTTATTCACATATTTCATTACCGAATTATTATTTGGAAACAATTGTTAATTTCTATTTATGTTGTTGACTATAAAATCCCTTATACAATTTATTACATATTTTATGCATATTTTCTATTAGAAGAAATTTTAAAAATATCATAGATTCTATTTGATCATAGTCATATTTAGGATAAAGAAATGTAGCTGGAGAAAATTGAAAAACTCAGATCGGTTACAGTCTACAGGTTTTCTTCTACTAGGCCCTGTAACTCATACATAGTTTCATTCAAAATTAATTTCATTCTTTATTTTACGTTTGAAAGCCTTGAACCATTGTTAATGTTCTTAAAGTATTTTTGTAACATTCAAATTTTAATTTAATTAAATTTATTACTTTAAAATAGATTAAAACATTGAAATTGATTAAATTCAATTTCAGAATTTTCTGCGCATCATATTTCATATGTGGTAGGAGGTCAATTTCTTTTTCCGTTTAAATAAGATTGAAATAAAATGAAAGTAGGAGTAAGACATTTGAAACTGCATACCTAAGCTGAACTTCTATTGAAAAAAATGTAGTTTTTATTTTTATTTATTTTTTTTTTTTCTCATGTGGAGTTCTTTACTACTCTGAGTTTGAAAATTACGGACTTTTTAAATTTTTATGCACTTCAAACATCGTTATATTTTGTTAAAAGTTTGCTATGAATAAATATTTTTGAGTTTCAAGATAAAAATTATAATGCGACTCTGTTGATAATACACATCTTGAAGGTCTTTAGAAAGTAAAAAACAATACAGCAAAACTGTCTTGAATAGAGACTTATGACATCTAACTTTAACTTATATAAAAATTATTATCAATATTTTATGAAATTCTTATCATTTCACATAATTTAAAAATGCAATTGATAAACCTAAAAACTACTTCACTGCTAATTATGTAACTGTAAATTAGCTATTCAACTCATTTTCATTCATGAATCTTGTATCACGGTCTTGAAATGTTTATTTGCATTTAGGGTACCAATAAATATAGAAAAATAAAAATAATAAAAATGTCTCCGAACTGGTCTAAAAATATCGTTATTTTTATTATTCCTACCACTTTAAGATTAATGCGATTTTTGAAGCAAGCGATGAATAGAGAAAGCCGTTGAATTCTAAACTATGTAGAAGATACGTCAAAACGAATAAGCTTCTTTGAGAGAAAAAGAAATTTCTTTACAAAGAAACGAAGTGTTTAAAGATTGTTGAAAATGAGTTGTCGCATCCATTAATGATTTCCGACGGTTCACGAACCAATAGAAAATTCCGAGCATAGTTGACAGTTTTTGTTGGGGTCGTTTTATCGACCCAATGTTTCCTACAGGGGAGAATCGTGATCTCTTAATTGGTAGAAGATAGCATTCGCAATTATTTTCATTTCAGCCTGTTTTCATATAATTACCTTCCTTCGAAATTTGAATAACAATAGACTACTTTACATGAATACGTGTAAATAAATTTTCAAAATCAATATTTAAGTAATTACTAAAATTATTTATTTTTTACATAATCTTTCCACGAGTAATTGAAGATATATCAGTGACAAGAAAATTGTTACAACGAATAATAAATTCTTTCGGGATCGAATTTTCCCCTCAAGGCCTTCCTACGGTGACAGATTGTGATATCTAAATTGGTAGACCACAACATACCCATTTATTCACATTTGAGCCTCTTTTTGAAGATAAAAATAAAATAGATTAGCTTCCTTCTAATTTATAATAACAATATATTACTTCACTCAAATTAGAATAAATGAAATCATAGGATCGACATTTATTTATTCACTAAAATGTCCTTTTTCAGAAAAAAACTTTCATGGCGAAATGAGTATAGATAAGTGACGGAATTTTTTTAGAACAAATAATAAATTCTCTGGTGATCTGTTAATGTCATATTATAAAACCCATAAATCCTTAATAGAAATATATTGTGATTTCTTAGTAGATGTAAGATAGCATCCCCTATAACAGCTTTTGACTTGATACACATTTGAATAAATCAATAAATAAATATAATTAGTGTTACAAGAACTTATTTTTACAAAAACTTTTTAAAGCATCGAATATAGATAGTTAACAAAATAATAAGAACGAAAAAATAAATCGTTAATCTATCTACTGAGGACGTATTATCTATCAACGAGTATGTTATCTATCAGGAAACATTGCGATCTATTATTTGATAGATCTCGTTTGTTGATGTTTACAAATTCATTATGTAAATTAGCTTCTTTCAATGGCTGAATATCAATATGTTTACATGAATCAATCAATATGTTTACATGAAATAAAGAAGTAGGATCGGCATTTAATTAATCACTAAAATTATTTGTTTTTACTAAACTTTTTCAATGGAAATCGATAAAAAAAATAAATAAAAGGGAATGTTTATTTTAGTGTAGTATCCAGGGCAACTGGGAAAACGACATGTTTTGACTATAACGAATACATTAGCATATTAAATAATTTTATTCTTGCTACAGAAAGGAAGAAAAGGAATTTAAATAAGACATTTCGTTATGTAATAAATTGTCTGCTATTTGAACATCCTACTTGTTACAGTATCCTTTTAAAGTAAAGAAATACATTAAATTCCTGCAGTTTCAACACTTTTAATTGTATGTAAACATTTTTACAGCTGCAATCACATTTAGGTTTTTGTTTTATATTTTTATATAAAGTCTGCGTAGTATGATAAAAGAAAACTTCTATCGTCTAAGTCATCTATCGTCGTTAACTCATTTTCTGGTATAATTTATAAGGTGAATAAGTAAATTAATTGTGAAAATCTAAACAATTATAAATATACTTATTAAAATATCTCTAAAGACTGATAAAGACATACACATTACACTATTAACCCGTTTAACATAAATATAAAAGTATTGCCCTGAATAAATTTATTTGGCTTATTGTAGAACATAAAAGAAACATAATGTATGCAACAGAATCTTTTCCTGTTTTTATAAACTTGTGATAATTTGATAACTACATTTCTGGCTGTCATTTAAAAATATTTTACAATTTATTTTAAAGTACGATGGCAAGAATAAAAAACCAATATATTTACTGAAATTCGTTGTTGATATTCGATGTCATGTCAATAAAAACACAAAATAAATACTGAAACGAAACGGAGAAAACTTCATTGATCTGCTGAAAAACAAAAAGTCAGAAACGCATGAAATTTCCAACTAAAATCCTTAGCGTATCTCCATTTATATTTGACAAGAAATTGGAACGCCCAAAATAAAAATCCCCTTTCACTTACCGTAAATCTTAGCGAAGCGAATTTTCGTTCCAACGTTCACCTGCGGCTCATATTCCCTTCTAAAAGATTGAAGGACGTGTTTTATAGGAAGGTGCAGTTCTTTTCCTTCTGAAGGTAAAAAACAGTGATTGCAACAGTGAGCAGTAACTCAGTCAAAGTGTTGTTCTTATACGAGAATGGCTCAGGTTTCCCACTGTGACGACACACACGGGGAAACCGGACTTGGCAAACGTGTGTTCTACTTCTGCTCGAACTTTGACCTGCTTCAACGATCCGTGAAATTAAATATGCTAATACGTTATTTTTATGCTAAATGTTTGTGTTTATGATGCCGCCTTTCGTTGGAAGAAATTTACGGAAATATATCCTGATCAGGGATGAACAAATTGTGCCTCGTCGTTGCTTTTTGACAAGCTAGCTTCATTTTACTTTGTAAAATCATATATTAAATTTATTTGAAAATATCTGGTGTTGATGGAATATCAAAGCATAGGAATATGGTTCAACTCTATTCGATAAAAATTAAATATTAAAATATTAGAAAAATAGCCTAATTTATTGCAAACTAGGATGTAAGAACTTTTTTTCAATCATGGGCCAACTTGGATGCAAGTTCCTTATATATTTTTTTGTTGTTGTTTATTTCTCTCTTTTTAACTGAAGTCTGTTCATTATCAAGGCAACATTATTGAAATTTGTCTGAGAACTTTGTAGGATTATCAAAAGCAATTTTTATTTTAAAATTTATGAAGATATATTGTTGTTTCTAGAAAATGCAAGCCCATTTCGATCAACATATATTTAGAACAAACATTTTCTTATATAAATATTAAGAAAACCGACAAATTGAAACTATTTGAATAACTTTTGTTCTTGGTTGTTACCAAAATTGAAATAAATACTAAACATTAATTAAATTAATATAATTACTCACATCAATTTCTTTATTTTCTTTTTTTATTACAATATATTTATCTATCTCTCTTTCATTTTAATATCTACTTTGTTTAGTTTATTTTTCATTATATATGAATAATAGAAATAATTATATCCAATAGACAACATCCAAGCTTTACATGCTCATTTTTTTTTTGTATGGTCCGCTGACAAGTTAGAGTGAAGTATATTGTGCGTTATTTACAATCCCTGAACCAGATGTAGGAATGTCAAAAAAGGCACCAGCTTCGAAATTAGGTCAGGAAACACTTGTTAAACATATGCTGAAAATTTTAAAAAAGAAATTATCACTGGGATATTCTTGATATTATTCTAATGTATACATATAACATATTATTCTATATATCTTTAGAATTATTATTTATTATTATTATAAAATTATTTTATTTTATTAATATTTTTAAATTAGAATATTTATTTTAATTTATAATTATTTTATTATTTTAATATATCCGTCTTTAGAACACACTTTAACCCCAATACCAATGCAATGAAAAACGGACCGTTACATACGTATATGGTTATATTGATTATTATTTTGTATTTCGTCTACATCATTATGGGTAGAGAAATTTATATTCCAAACAAATATATATTTAATAAAGACATATTTAATGATGTAAAAAAATGTACCTGAAACTGAATGAAGAACGAGAAAAAAGCCGCTCTATTATATATATTTTATTTGCATTAATAAATAATAAAATATGTAAAATTTTAAAATATATTTTAACAAAGGATAATAATGCGATTTCCAGCCCACAATACATAGTCATAATTTTACGGCGGTGAAAAAAACTAGTAACTCTCAGGATATTTGAGTTAATTTGTTAGGGTGGGTATTTTTCTTTCTTTCGTTATTTTTTTTGACAATAAAATTAAATAAAATTTAAAAACAATAAAATTAAATTTCTGTATCTTGGTTCAGATATTAATGAACCAAGGTGTCCATTATTATGTTTTAACTAAATGTTTAATTCACTATGTTTTTTTTCAAACGTAATGAACATTTTTATACCAAAAATAATGCAAAAAGTCATACAAGATGGAAATCGTAATGACGATACATAAACGAACAAACCAAAGAAAAAAATTACCGAACACAGTCTAAAAAGTAAAACCTGCAAATAAAAGCAAAATAAATAAAAACTTCACTAGAAAGAGCAAGAATCAAATAATGATTATTAACGAAAAACATCAAATCTTGAGCAATCCGATTTTGAATGGAAAAATAATTATATATATATATATATATTTCGACAACTTTTAATCTTTGTATTTGCTAAAGAGATAAAAATATTGATCAGTATTACAAAGAATTGTAAATTTCATTTCATCTCCCGGAAAGCATTTTTAAGTTTGTTAATTCATTCTACATCTTTTTTATCCATTTTCATTTCCATCTAAAGAGTTTTCCATCTTGCTTCCTTTCAGAGAAGCACACTTCCTTTTAGTTTCTTTAATTCCTCACTTTATTTTTATTTAAAATGTCTGCTTATTCCTTTCCCCATGCACATCTGTCTGTTACGTGTGGAAAAAGTATTCTTGGAAACATTTCTGCTGCGATTATGTTTTATGAAGAAAAAAAAATTACACCAGTTATATTCATTTTAAAGTTTTTAAATGTATAATACGCTTACTTGTAGGCAGAAAATTAAACAACAGTTATTATTATTATTATTATTATTATTAAAAAGCTTTCATTAAACTCCGCCCACGGTGTTTGTCACGCTATATTCAAATGTTTATAATTGATTTTTAAACCATTTCATGAAATGCTATCATAATTAAATTTTGCACATGCAATATTTTTGGATAATGAAACTATTGTTTCATTATCCAAAAATACCTATATAAAATTTTCTACTATTTTCATTTTAGAAGATCCTTCGTTTTGGGATATTTTGTTTTCCAGAGACTTATTTCACATCAGTTGTGCTTTCTACATTATTTCAATTGGTGTTTCTGGGTTCGCTGTTGCTCCAACTGTAGTATCTGGGTTTCTACACTGTTTCAACTGTGTTTTGGGATTAGATTTGGATAATGGGTTCTGGGCCAACAATACGGTCAATCTGATATGGCGAAGTCATTCGTCTGGGAAGTAATTTGATTTTAGATCCTTTCGATTATTAACAAATAGGACCAAGAAGTAGAAGGAAACTGATGCTCAGAGAAACTAATTTTTTATCAATTAAAAAAGAGAAGATCTATAGTAGTATGAATTCGATATAAATTAGCCATCTTGCATTTCTGTCCTCAGAAATGTTTACATATTTTTCTTAATATGATTAATAATGATATGTCTTTAGTATTTTCTCTTCATTTCATGGTTCTTGTGAATGCTTTCATAAATTTTTTTGACAACATCCATGGTGTGTTCGGAGACAAAGTAACAGTGTATTAGTAGTGAAATGAATTTCCAAATTGTGGTAGTCATTATTTGCATGGATTGTTGATTTGACCTACAGTCATTTCAAACAATGGATTTAACTAGAATTGATGAAGTATGTCCTTGTAAATTCGGTAAAGTATGTCCTTGTATCCCCTAAGCATTCAGAACTATGCAATCCCGTCAAAAAGTGTCAAACTCATTATCATGCAATGTAAGAAGTATAATTCAGTTTTCCTCATCAAGAGTGTAGTGCAAATTCAAATTATTGCTCATTCATTGGATCTAATCATTCAGAACTGAACGATTCCGTCAAAAAGTGCCAAGCTCATGATCATGCAAATAAAATGTAGGAAGAATAATTTAATTATCAGATTCAGTTTTCCTCATCAAGAGTGTAGTGCAATTCAAATTGTTGCTCATTCATCAGATTCTAATCCTCAGAACTATACAGTTTCGTCAAAAAGTGTAAAACTCATCATCGTGCAAATAAATGTAGCAAGAATAATTCAATTTTCAGATACGGTTTTCCCCATCAAGAGTGTAGTGAAATTCGAATTGTTGCTCATTCATCGGATAAATTTATTCTCAGTGGAAGACAAAAGTATTTTTGAGTAGCCATGGGGAGGATAAATATATTAATAACTATAATTCAATTATACTCAGAATCTAGATAGGGATTATAAATATACAACCATTTATTTCGAATGAAGCAACAGTATATCACATAAGAAAGCATTTGTCCAAAGCTAAACTGACAGAACTGAGTCATGATATTTCACAGGCAATCTGACAAATCCACCTGAGAATGATACTTGTAAAAAATATATCCGTGTAACAATGAAGCATTAAGGAAATAAAGAAATGCGAGCTTACCATCCATACCTTCTAATATTCAATAATTGCTCCAAAGTACATCATAATATACAAATTTTAATATTAATTTAGCAGTTATATATTTTCTCCCTTAAAGCTCTAAATAAAAACAGAATAGTTGGAAGTTAAGGAGCGATTATTTATTGTTTAAAAATAATTTTTGAATTAGATAACTTGATTGATAAAGGGAAATAATGACTATAAATCAGAAAATAAATAAAATTAAAAAAAATTTTTTTAAATAAACTTTTATTTAAAATACATAAAATTATTAATGAAATAAAAAAGAAAAAAAGAATTTGTCATACAGTTTAATAAAATGAAGATATTAAATAATTATCTTTATAAAATTCAGCTGCAATTTTTATATCACGAATAATAAAATCGTAGTGAGCTTAAATAAGAGAATCTGATAATAAAACTTTATCAAAACTATGAGTCCTTACTTTTAAATTTTCTTAATATATCTTTTTATTCAAGAATTTAAATCACTGCTTATTTATATTTCGTATATTTCCAATAGTGATAAAAAAAACAACACTATGTTATACCTCAGTATTAACTCAATAAACCCTTTTTGACGTTGAATATTAAATTGTTTGTTCTTTTTAATTAGATTCCCCCAAATTCCTTTTCGTTGGAATTTTTCTAAACCGACCTAATTCAGAAATATGTTTTGATCAATTAATCTTGGTGAAATAACTTTTGAAACGTTCAGTATACAATAAATAAATTATTAAATAAAAAAATGTAATAAGTAATCACTTGTACATTAATAAGTAATTTGGGAGCCCTCACGGCTTTATTATTCGTGATATAAAAATGTAGATGAATTTTGTAGAAATAATTACTTAATATTTTGCTTACATTAAATTATGAGATAAAATAATTTTCTGTTTTTAGTTCAATTATTATTTTATACATTTTAAATAAATTTATATCTTTCAAAGTTATTTTTAATTTTATTTATTTAAACCAAAGTTTATAAAATAATTGCGATGTAATTTTATACATTCATAAGGAACTTCAGCGAAAGCTCAAAATGCAAAAAGGTTAAAAACTGTCTGAATAAGAACATTAAACTAAGAACATAAGAACATTAATGAATAATTTCTATATTTTGTACTTTTCATTTGCTAGCTCATTGTTAAATAAAGATTTAGAAATAACATTCTACTATCAAAATGTTTACTTAATAAATAGTATCACTATCTTTGGGCTGTTCGTAGCATACATCAGTGGAACACAAAGCTGATAGACATACCACAAAAATAAATAATTGTATTAGATCACGATAACATAAAAAGGCATACAAAATTAAAACTGGTTTCCTCTGGTAAAATACAGTATGAAATGAAAATTCTCGATGGATTTTATTAATATTTGATTTTTGTTAACTATCTAATTTTCATTCTGATTTCAAATTTGCTTTTTGAATGCTATCAGTCAATTCACAGTCATTTTTATAAACTATAAAAAAATACAAAACGAAATTATTGTTCATGTTTTCTCATTAACTAATTATATTATTTTTAAGTCAGGATTTAAAATAATTCGATATAAAAAAGCATTACAGCGAAATGCTCATAAAATTAAAAATGAACTTTGATTTTAGAATAAAAACAAATAGGGAAAATATTATATTTATTAAATTAGAATATAATTAACGCTTTTGGTAATGAATATCATTGCAGATAACTATGATTATATTCAGATAACTAAGAGATTATATACAGCTATCCGGAAAGAAAGCGTAAACGTCTTTACCATTTTTACAATATTTACGCAATCAATAACATAATGAGTTGCATAGCTGAGTGGTTCTCATACGGATAGCCTTATTAACCTTTCACCCTCCAGTTTCATTACAGCACTCTTCTTTCGCATCATGATTTCTCTATTCTCGAGGGTCTAATTTAACGTAGACATAATATGGGCAATGGGAATTAGAGACTGTCGCACCTTTCAAATTATGAAATGGCTCTTTAGGCTGTTAACAGAGACCTTAGATATTGTTGTAGGAACATAAGCGTGCCTACAAATGCTCAGAGAATTGAAGTGTTTCGCTTTAATAACATTGAAATATGTACGAAACACTCACAAAATCTGACGATTTTGAGCATTAATTAAAGCATTTGAGAGTAAGTATGGAATTATAATAAAAAAAAATTATAAGGAATTTTGATGTTTCTTCTCATGATGTAAAATATTTCTTATTTCAATTATAGTACCTGGAACAATAAAATGAGCTAAATTATATAAACTTTAGAACCAGAAATAGTGTACTTTTCGCAGAAATGCTTTAGTATATAGATGTAGTAGTGAGTTTTTAATTAGCAAACAAGTGAATGAAGGGTAAATTCCTATTGGTGATGTGTATTACAATCATTGCTTTGACTATGGGACTATGGCTTGTGGCTCTTTTGTGCACACTTTAGGCTAATTAAATCACTGCTTTGAAAAACAAGTATACTCTGTAGCAATGTGACAGAATATTTCGCCTTAATAATAGAATTGAATAATTGGGTTTTCAGTGGTTTCGTCAGTTGTAATTGTGGGATATTTATATCTTCAAGCTCAGTCGGAAGGTATTTCTCCCCTCCCCCATAGCCAAAGGAAATAGTATAGACCCACTGAGGGAGAGTTAAATGTTATTAAGGTTAGCAAAATTAGCGAGTCCATGGTTAAATGTAGAAAACGTAAGCTAAATAGGTAGCACAAGAACAAAAAAAGAAAAAATAACATTACTTATATATATAATTCTGTGGCAAATTTATGTAATAAAGTTTTTTTTAGAATTGATATTAAGGATTTATTGTGACAAAAATGCATTTAATTTCTAAATTAAATAAATAATTCTTAATCATTATATTAATTTGTAAGGAAGTTGCATTTTTCAAAACCTGATATGATGAAATATTCATTATTATGATTTTTTTATATTATTTTTTTTCTTTCAAGAATGTTGCATAAATATCTTATTGTTAAATGAATTCTCTTAATTTCTAAACGTTATAAGCAAGTTTAATTAAAATTTATTGAACAAGAACAAAAATGTACTGAAAATGTTTTGATTATTGGGAAATGTCCGATATTTATCAGGAATATGGATTAATTTAAGCTAAAAACCTGCTTTCAAATTGAAAACGTAATATTTAACCCCCCCCGAGCAGTCTTGACTTTGCTAAGATTCATTGATAACCAATAGTTTGGAATCATTGGTGATTAACGAAAAACGTTTGACTCATAATAAAAACCAAGTGAGCTAAGTATTTATTTTTAGTACTACAGCAAATTATATTTTCCAGACCTTGATACATATCTGAATCATCTGAACAGAAATTGAAGCTGTTGAGTAATATGAAAATTGCTATTCCACGCTTCAGAAGAGATATTATCTGTTACATAAAAAAAATTTATAAATATTTTATATTTTATTGTGAAATATAAAACTAAAAAAAATATTTTTCAAATTTTCTTAAATAGATAAATATCATTTTATATCAGTTATAAAGAAATAATTTTATTAAATTTTTCTGAGACATCGATAGTTACTTGAGAAAAACATATATATATTTTTTTTGGAATAAATTCTTCTTTTTCTAAATTAAAATTGTGTAACTGTGTAATGTTACTTAACAAACAATCTAACTATTTAATTCTATATGACAAGAGTTTTGAATATACTATTAGCATTAATTAGTATAATCAGATTAATAACAAAAATTTTTAAGTAATTTGCCCCTTAACACTTTCAAAATTAGGAATTTCAAAAAAAATTACATGCCATAACTATTCATAAGGAATATGATTAAGATTTATATTATTTTTCTATATCGCACTTGAAGAATGATTTAATAATTTTTAAACATCTCTAATTTATAGAATGATGTTCGAAGACTATGCTAATGTGATTAAAAAAGAAGGCCAAATACTAATATTAAGTTGTAAAATGGTAATAGACTTAGTCTTTTTCATAAAAAGTTATTTTTAAAGTTAAAAATATTCTTCCCTATTGGAAAAAGTACAGCAAAACCCTAGTTAACAGATAGTCAAACACATGCAGTAGTTTCAATTTCTATATTTAAATGCAATCAAAGACAAAAATATCCCATTGAATAAAAATACATTCTACAAAAATTAAAATAATACTATTTTTAAAAAAGATAGCATGTCTCTGTTAAGTAGTACTTTACGAAAAGAAGGTACAGCACATATTCATACTCAGATATATGTAATGACTTAAGCGAAATTTTATGCAAATCGATTCGTTCTTCTACGACCTATAATACCTCCCTTTAACAAGGTCACTCGAAGATTTGAGAATTCTGTCTCCAGTTTATGGGCTCAAGAAAACCGTCTCCCTGTTTATTACGCCAAGATTTAGAGATCGCTGATTACAATCAATTAAAATGTTTCAAGGCTAAAGAGCACATCGAATTAATTTGGGGAATGACCCAAGTGCTTCAATTGGATTAGAGGCTGAATTATTAATAGGTGCAAACAGTAGGGTTTGTATAGTTATCGAGTGCTTTTAGACATTATTGTTGAAATCTAGTTTGTTTATGCACCGTTTGTTTACTAGCCATGGAAAACTCGATGTCTATTCTTTCCCGTCTTATATATTTTAAAACTAATCATTTAAGGACTAATTATTTTTAGTATTTCTAAAATTACAGTACCAAGCACTAATTGATAAGACTAATTACTGCTTGGTACTATAATTTTAGAACTGTTTCGTTTTTTAAATTTTCAAACAATTTTAAGGATACTTTAATTGTATGGATAATTAACTATACTCTAATTAGTACATTCGACTGATAATTCCGTAAACATGCGAAAAATGCTTTTGGAATTTCGAATTTTTAAAATTCATCTTTCAGTTCATCTTACCTAGATATGTTTTTAATATTCTTAAAGGTATTATATTAGTATTAGAGTCAATGTAAAAATTTTCATCTACTATTCAACATGTAATTAGTTTGTTCTCAAGGGAAAGCTCTGGTATTTTGTGATTTCTTAATTATTTTTAAACTAGATTTATTAATGATTGTTGATAATCAATATAATACGAAAAATAAACAAAAAAATTTTTTTAATATTTAGAACAGCTTCACACAATTATTTTTGAAGCAAATTAAACACAAAATATTATTAGACATATGTGAAGACTCTCTGATTTACAAAATCGTTCCATGGTTTTGCATGTCTTTAATAATTTTACATCATTTACTAGAAAAAATATAATTAGTTAAAGAGAATTATTCAAGAATAAATTAGATTTTATATTTTTATTTCACTTGTCTTTCAAGACCAAATCGGAATGAAATATAGCTATTACTTGTATCTAGTGTCTGGTATTCAACTCACTGAATAGATATATTGCATAAACATTCATGATACTTACTCATTATAAATAGATTCAAAGTAATATTGACTCTTCATCGATAATTTATTGGTTCAGAATTTTTAGTAATGGTCATTTAGATTTACATCGAAGCTTGAATATAAGCTGTCATGATTTTTATATATGATGGAATTAAGATGCAAGTGATATTTTTTGATGAATTAGGAACATACACTAGTTAATGCTAAAATTTAAAAACATACATTTTCTTCGCAAAACAAATATTAATTCCTCATTTAAAACTTATTCATCCTTATCTTTGTATAACAGGTACAAAAATGAAATCTACAGAATTCAATTCCTAAAGACAATTTCTTGAAATAAACAAATTTTCAGAAATCTTTTTGGAATCCGTTTTCATTTCATTAAAAAAAATATACGTAGGACCCTTTATTAATAAACCATGAACTTTGCTATCTTTTTCGAAATTCTGAAGCTTTAGAAAATGCCATATAAATGGAGAAAAATCTTTCACTGAATTTCTTGATTATGCAGAAAATGCCGTCTTCGACAGATATGATGCATTCCTTTTTTAGTCTGAAGCAATAATGAAAGAGCATTTATCTTTCGCCAGTCCTGGAAGGTCAAATAGATTGTTGTTTTAAGAGTTATTTGAATGTTCATTGATTCGTTCGCATATTCTGCTCTTTATATCACCATGGTAAAAAATATTTGAAACTAAAGGCAAAAATATTTACTATTAAAAAGGTAAAAATATTTGAAACTAAGGTAAAAATATTTGAAACTAAGGTAAAAATATTTAAAAAGGTAAAAAAAATATTTGAAATTAAGGTAAAAATATTAAAAAAAGGTAAAAAGATTTGAAACTAAGATAAAATATTTAAAAAAGGAAAAAAATTTTGAAACTAAGGTAAAAACATTTAAAAAGGTAAAAATATTTGAAACTAAGGTACAAATATTTACTATTAAGGTAAAAATATTTGAAGCTAAGGTAAAAATATTCAAAAAGGTAAAAATATTTGAAACTAAGGTAAAAATATTCCAAAGGTGAAAATATTTTGAAACTAAGGTAAACATATTTACTATTAAGGTAAAAATATTTGAAGCTAAGGTAAAAATATTCAAAAGGTAAAAATATTTGAAACTAAGGAAACAATATTTACTATTAAAGGTAAAAATATTTGAAAAATGTATAAAAGTCTGGATTAGGTTACATTTAATGCAAGATATAAAGATAACACCGAAGCAAAATATAGTAATGATATAAATATATAATACTTATCATCATTATTATTATCATTATCATTATATCACTATAGCAAAAGATAATGATAATGATAACGAGAAACAATATTTAAGAAAATGTACCCAGGGATAAGCAATATACAGAGAAATTTTAAGAAAATTTAATTAGTGTAGAAAATTTTCAGTAAATTCAGCTTAATTAAGCTGATTTACTGAAAATTTGCTACAGATCTATTGCTAAAGAGATTTTAACTATATACAGTATATTGACGAGTAGTTTTATTCTATTGAATTAATTGTACGTGTAAGATCTTTATATTTGTTAAATAATTTTTCTTTTAATTATTTTTATCAACTTGAAATATTTCAGTTGATATTACGGTTAAAGATACTTATTTATATTTGTGTAATTTCAGACTTTATTCGGGTTTTTGATAACACTGAAAATTATGAAGCACACAGCTAAATTCTATTTAAATTTGCATTTTGAGAACAAAATTTTCAGTGCCTAAATATGCTTAGATTTGAACATGCATTTTGCATTTCTTTTTTAAGCTTCGTTAATGCTCTGTATATTTCGTATGCATATTTGTATGCCTGATATATTTCTCCGAGGATAATATTTTTGCTTTGACAAGATTTTTGCTTCAAATATAAATACAATTCATAAGCTCAATGCATTAAAAATGTCTTCGATAAAAAAAAATATATTCAAGTATGTGGATCTTTAAATGCAGTATAATATCTCTAAAAGGTTATCGATTTCAATAATAACCAAGGAAAACAGAATATACGACTTAAAAGTATTCTACAAAAATGAATAGATCAGAGGTAAAAACGTTTTCAATGTAAAGTCATAATGCATTAGTTCAACTCAGTAGATATAGCATTAAGAGCTGTATTGCTTCATTGATCAAGTTACATATTTTAAAAAGGAATCCTATTATTTGCATTCTCTGTCATTATACTCTTTCCAAAATTGCTTTCTGAAAGCCATTTAAGAAATTTTATTTCCATTAATTCTGTAAAATAAGAAACAGTTCTTTGACAATTTCTTTAAAAGCTATTAAAATACGCTTTTAGCTATTTGTTTTTATAACTTTATGCCATTTGTCGTAAAAGCTAATTTAAAACAAATCAAGTAGTTTTAACAAAAAATTAATAGTATTCATTTCAATTATCTGTCTAATTTTTGTAATATAATTTAAACATTTATAATTGTTTGTTATGCAATTATTTTAATAAAAATATTCAGTAAATTAGGAGAGAAAATTATTGCTCTAGGGAGTGAAGTCATTAATCTGCAAATCAGAATCCCGCTTCATGATGCTTTTTAATTAACGAAAATTCATAAAGCCAAGTAAAAAAAAAAAATATTAAACTTTACACAAGCTTAATTATTTTTTCCTTTAATAAACCCGGCAGAGTTTTTTCATTTGTTGATTTTAAAAGCACTCAAATAACCAAAACAGTAACACAAATTATAAAATGAAAAGTGAGGCAAGCAATACATTTGAAAAGTAATTAAGACATCATGAATTGTTTCTATTTATTAAAAAAATTCGATGTAATGTAAAACAGAAACTAAAAAACATTTTAATTGCTTTTATTCAGAATCAATATTTATAAAAAATAAAATATTCAATAAAACATTATTTATGCGTAACTGTTACTCTAGAGTTATCCAAATCAAGACTTAATTTTTGAAACATGCTGCTAAGTATGAGTAATGTTATTTTTTCATTAAAACTGCAATAATGCATGATTTATCATCATTATCAATGGTCCAAATTATTTTATCATTATTTATCGTATCACTTTTCCTTTATCATTATAATCATTATTAATTTATATCCTTATTCCTTTCTTTCCTCCTAATAATTATACTTATCATTATAAGTTTCTGAAATCATTTTTGTGATCTTTCTTGAACAAAATCAAAAATATCACTCATCCTTTATCATTATTCCTTTCTTTCCTCCTAATAATTATACTTATCATTATAAGTTACTGAAATCATTTTTGTGATCTCTCTTCAACAAAAATCAAATTGTTTTCTTCTTCAAAATACACCTTTGTTTCTCAATCTACACTGTACTGTTTATTTATTTATTCACGGTTTGTTTTAATATAATAATAACATAATTAAAGACAGATGTTTAACTTTTTATTTAAATATTTGTTGTTAAACTTCAGCATAAAGCCTAGAGTCTTGTGTACTACCATTGATCAAGTTTTAGGTTGTAAATCTATTTTAGTTCCTGTCTTTTCTTCCCTGCATTGGCCTGAAGGCTCAGAACAAATTCGATTTGGAACAAAGCTTCGTCAGAGTAATCTCTTTCAGGCTTGGAAACCCTACTTCTTTACTCAGGAAAACTTGCAGAACACAGCGTGACATATTGACTTTATTAATTAGTGCCTACAAATATTCAGTCATTTACAAAGGGCCACCTTTACCACAAAAGTAAACATGAAAGGTTTTTGGAGAAGGGGATGTTGGCCAGGAAAGTATTGAAATTAATGTTTATTGCTTTATTGTTGACGATATTCTTTACCTACATTGTGATTTTCTGAGAAATCTGAATTTTTTTTTAATGAAAGGTTAGTTTTAAAAGACTAATTAATAAAAAAATTTAAAATCCTTATCACTTGTAATAGTTTTCATTATTACATTCAGCCTTATATGCTACTATTTTTCTTTACAATCTAATACATGCATATCATGCAATATTTATTATTGTAATTGCTTTTTTTCCTAAAAATACAATAAATGATTATGAATTTATAAATACTCCTCCCTGCATATTTTTCATTAAATTTTTTTCATTATTATTTATGGTTATTAATGAATATTAATCAATGATTAATTAATTAATATTCATTAATAACAGGAAATAATAATTAACAATTAATTAATTAATGATACTATTAATTATTAATTAATGTTAATAACTGTGGTTAAAATTTAGGTCTATTGAGAAATTGAAATTAAGATTGCTGTAATGCTATTTTGCATTTATTTATAATTTTTAATTGATTAAAAAACAGTGGTGACAAAGCAATCTTAACTGAATAAAATTTATTGTTTTATCTTAGAAATCCTCATAAAAAAAATTTAGTTGAAATAATACTGCAACTATAACAAAAGGTCTTTTTTTTTTATTTTATTTATTTTATATATAACTTCAAGAACACTTCAAAACTTCAAATGATATATCCTTCGAATGGGTTTTAAAGCTTATATATTAATGCTGAAAGTTTTTTTTTTGAAATACTGCCTCCCCCAGATTTTCATCTTCATTTATAATTGAAATTCAAATAAAGTAAAAAGAAGTGTCATACGCAAAATCTTATAAGATGCATGCACTTAGAAAGGAATCAATTTTTATGGAAATAAAATACTTGATACTCATGAGTTTTGTCACTACTCTGTATAAATAGCTTCAAATAAATCTTCAAGAATCATAATCTTCAAAAATAAAATCCTTAAAAAGTTTCGAAACATCAAAAGTTACTTATCAGGATTATTTTATGCAGAACTCTTGTTTTTTTTTTTTTTTTTTTTTTTTTTGTCCTCAAAAATTCAGATAATGATTTTCGCGTTTATTTCTTTTCTAACGAAAGAAACTTGAAATGAATTCAATAGGGAAAAGAGTAAAAAAGAGAGAAATCAATTCGAGAAGGTTATCTGAAAATAAACGCAATTCGTCGTATTTGATGTAAAAGGAGAAGGAAGTCTGGGAAGGAGAGAAAATAACTGGTGAATCCTTTTATTGATTATCTAGGACTTGTTGCCCTCCCCCTATGAAGTTGGGAAATAGATTCAAGTTACGCTGTGCCCTTCCTCGGAATTATCGTTGGAAATTTAAATGGATTGAGACATGCATATATGTATATAAACGTCGGGCGTTCAGGAGGCATTTTGGGAATTTTTCCACTTGCAAATAAATATCCGGTCGAAATGGATGATAATAGAGCCATGAATATGATTATCAAAGGTTATCATATTTTCCAACAGATCATATTTTTAGAGTAATGCTAGGATAAAATGTGGGGGAGTTCGTTTAATTTGAGAAACGTTTCCTCCGAAGACCATTGTAGGAAAATATGAGTTGCAGAATATTCTGATTTCAAGTTTTATACTTCTTTTTCTTTTGAGAGAGTGCATCTGTGGGCTTTGTGTTCTATTAGAATAAGCCCAACGATGAGAGGTAAAAAGGGGATATTTCCTTCTGAGAAGTCTTTTAGGGGTGCATTTACCCACATTTGTATATCACATGGGATAAAACCCGAATAACTCACACCAAGCAGGCTAACTATTAATTCAAGACGCTTTTACACGTTTTCACTGTGGTCTTTGAGCCTACTCATTTCTAAAATCTGCGACTGTAATAGATACTGCATCCAATGTAAATTTAAGTAAGAATAGTGTGTTAACTACTTCACTTATTAAAAAAAGTTTATTTATACATTCTAAAATCCTTCTTGATTAAATAACTTCTTTCCATAAGAACTTTTTTCCATTAAAGTTATTTATGTAACAAGAAAAATTGTATGCATTAAAAAAACCAACTGAACAAGAATTAACTGGACAATTTCTTAGTCTTCATATTTTTTAACTTATTGTTAACTTATTTTAGGTAATATCTAGAAAAATTATCACCAACTTAAATTATATTTATTTTTTTCTTTTCATTTGTATTTTTCTTGGGAAAATCTTTGTTAAAAACCTGTTGATAAAATTTTTTGTTTAATATAACACATTGAGTAACATGCCCATAAATCTTGTAATTTATTGTTGTTATCTAAGCTTTATTAATTATCTCCTTAGATATACTGTATTATAATTATTGATAATTATATGCATATTTTATTTTTAGAATAAATATGGTTCAGGAAATTTTATTTCTATTTTATCTATTTTTAAAAAACGGGTAAAATGATAAATATTTTATAGATATTTTGAAGAAACCGGAGTATTTTAGTATATAATATTATTTATAGTAAGCGTAGAAGGAAACTCGCCTAGGTAGCATCTGGTACATTTGGTTGAGTTACAGCAGAAGAGATATTAGGTCATTTTCGAACTTCTTCCAAAAGACATCATTTCCTGCACACCCGCAGCGATTAAAACAAATGATAGCCATCGGACCTCCGATTACTTCCTGCTACTTTATGAGAGATTTATCTTACAGTCAGTTCATCGCTAAGAACAGATGACTAAAATAAAGTTTTACGCAGAAAAATACCGATTTCTGATATCAACAGTTTGTTAAATTTCTCTACTGTGTTGATAATTCCAAAAAACACTAAAAAATCTTGATAATTTGCAGAACAAAATTCTAATTTTAGAGGTTTAAGATTATTTCTGAGAGATTTAATAGATTATTTAGAGGTTTAAGATTATTTCTTATTAGGAAACTGAGATTATTTCCTGGTACTTTATGGTGGATTTATCTTGTAGTCAGTTCATCACTAAGAACAGCTGACTAAAATAATTTCTTACGCAGAAAAATACCGATTTCTGATATCAACAGTTTGTTAAATTTCTCTACTGTGTTGATAATTCCAAAAAAAACACTAAAAAAATCTTGATAATTTGCAGAACAAAATTCCAATTTAGAGGTTTAAAATGAAAATAAATTTCGTAAAAACCAATCATTTTACAAATTAAATGTAAAATATATTTAAGAAATTTTAAATTTCATCAATTTTTAAAAATATTATGATTCCCCCTAATTATTTTATGGTCATATTATAATAATGTTTATACGTGTTCAAACAAGAAAAATTGTGATTAGAGGTTTAATATTTAATTTTAAATGAGTTTTTCAAAATACCTTTAGCCCCAAGTGCTACGTCTATTTGCATAATTTTTTTCATTTTTTATTTATTATTCGATTATTATTTTCGAAAATTATTCGACTTACCTTAATAAAATAATTAGATTTGAAATAAGATAATTACCTAAACCATTTAAACCAAACATTTTAAAAAATTAAATTTTAAATATATTTAAAAAATTTTGGTTTTATTCAGTTTTTAAACTATTATGACTTACTTAATTTTATGGTCATATTACAATAATATAGCAATATATTAATAGTTTATAATTGTTCAAACAAGAAAAACTGTTATTAGAGGTTTAATATTTAATTTTAAATGAGTTTTCAAAATACCTTTAGCCACCAAGAGCTGACTATTTTGCATAACTTTTTTGTTTTTATTTATTTAATATTCATATGTAATATGAGTTAGACAGGACTATTATTTAATAACAATTATTAGGATAATTTAATAACAATTATTAGGATAATTATTTAATAACATAGCAGCTATTAAATAATTGTGAAACTAAGGCCCGAGATAGAGAGAGTTCCATTTGCAAGTTATTCGATTTTCCTTAATAAAATAATTAGATTTGAAGTTAAGATAATTGCCTAAACTATTTTCATTATCTTTTAGTAATATACATCATTAGCTAATAAACTGTTTCCGAAATAGTTCCAAATGGTTAAAAGTAATTTAATTAGTCCTGTCTAAGTGCTGAATGTTCTGGACCCTACACAATACACCGAATACCCTTTTGAATTGGTTTTTTCCGATAATTGTACATGGTTCGCAAACGTACTTACATATTGCCAATAAATCAATCACTCAAATCACTTACACGCCTATCGCTTCAAAACCATTATCCTCAATTATCAGCGATAATTTAAAAAATCCATTCATTTGTGGTATTATGCATAACTGAATATTCTATGAATCAAATTGCACGCATTTTATTGGTACATATAATGGCGTTCAATCACGGACATTTCGTGAATTCTTTTTATTTTAAATAAAATAATAACAGAAATTTATTGTAAAATTTGAATTCCACGTCGATTTTAATGCCATTCATTGTAATTTTTAATAACTAAAGAAAAAAGATATATTCTATTGCTTTTTATTCGAAATATTTCTTTATTTTAACATTCTTTTGTTAATCTTGTTCCCTTTCTTTAATCACGCGATTTTGTGAATAATCCACTTATTCTATTTTTGCCCTTTTGGAGCGAGATAAATCGTTTAAACAAAATTTTCGACTATTTGTTTCGCCCTTTTCTTTATTTTCTATTACTGTCGAGAAAATTTGACTTTTTTTTTGTCTGAAGAATAAAATATTAAAGGAAGTTTTCATTTGTCATTTTTATCGCTGGCATACATGCTTAGCAAAAGAAATATTAGAAATTGAAAATCTTAGAGTAGAAATAATTATTCTTAGTTTAATGACCATCATTTGACTTGGAATTCTAAATTTTTTTTTTTTTTATAAAACTTCCTTTTAATTTTTATTAAACACTTTGTTTAAAAGTTCATATTAAATTACTTAGCAATAAAGAATTGTATTTAACATTATTATTTTCAATAGTGAAAAATTATTCGTCACGATAGTTAATAAAAATTAATAAAATTAAAATGGCATACATTTTGTTGATAAGTGTAATAGCGTTAATTAACAGAAATTTCTTGAATCTTTTATTTAAAAATTAAAAAATATGCGTACAAAAATTTACCATAAAATTTAAATTCTCTGTCAATTTTAATACCATTCACTGTAATTTTTAATAACTAAAAAGAAAAAAAGATGTATACCATTGCTTTTTATTCGAAATATTTTTTTATTTTAACATTCTTTTGTTAATCTCGTTCCCTTTCTTTAATCACGCGATTTTGTGAATAATCCACTTATTCTATTTTTTTGTCCTTTCGGAGCGAGATAAATCACTTATACAAAATTTTCGACTATTCGTTTCTGCTTTTTTATTTTCTATTACTGTTAAGAAAATTTGACTTTTTTTCTCTGAAGAATAAAATATTAAAGGAAGTTTTCATTCGTCATTTTTATCGCTGCCATACATGCTTAACAAAAGAAATATTAGAAATTGAATATCTTAGAGTAGAAATAAATATTCTTAGTTTAATGACCATCATTTGACTTGGAATTCTAAATTTTTTTTATAAAACATCCTTTGAATTTTTATTAAACTCTGTTCAAAAACTCATATTAAATTTCCTGGCAATAAAGAAATATATTTAACACTATTATTTTGAATAGGGAAAAATTATTCGTCGTAATATTCACAAAAGTTAATAAAATGGAAATAGCATAAATTTTGTTGATATGTGTGATATTGTTAATTAATAGAAATGTCTTGAATCTCTTTTAATTTAAAATTTAAAAAAATATGAGAACAAAAATTTACCATAAAATTTAAATTCTCTGTCAATTTTCATACCATTTGCTGCTTTTTACTGAAGAAAAAAAGATATGTATTATCTCACTTCATTTGAAATATTTCTTTATTTTGACATTCATTTGATAATCTGGCTTCCTTCATTTATTCACGAGATTTCGTGAATAATCCATTTATTCTATTTTTATCTTAAAGTGTTTAAGCAAAATTTTCGACTCTGCATTTTTTTTTTTTTTTTTTTTCCTTTCTTATTACTGTTAAGAAATTCTGAGTTGTGCCGGCTTTCTTTAGAAGAATAAAATAATAAAAAGAAGCTTCAATTTTATTTTTATCACTGGTATAAATGCTTTAGAAGAAAGAAATATTCGAAGTTGGAAATCTTACATCAGAAATAATTCTTCCTAGTTTAATTACCGTCTGCTTGACTTGAATTTCAAATGATATTTTTAAATTTTTTTCTTTTGCATTAAACTCTTTTGCGATGAAAAATTCCATATTAAATAATCTAGCAGTAATAAGTAAATGTATTCAACATTATTATTTTTAAGAGTGAAAAATTATCACAAACGTTATTACAAAAACGAAAGAAAAAAATTATAAAACTCTTTTATTTGGTAGGAAAAATCTGGAAATGAATGGAGTGAATATATGGATTTAGATAATTAAAAATTTAATTAAGTTTACTTTCAAAAAGCCAATTTTACAATATTCCCCAAGCATAATTTTAATCTTTTTCAAAATACAGTTCTTTATGTTTTTATGTTATTGTTTTAAATACTGGAATATCACAAAAATATGATGCGTCATCGAAAATACAATACAATAAATAATGTATTCTAATGAATTTTATTTTTATTGCGTAGAGATAGCGTTGGCCTGAGGGCAGAGAGTGATTAGTACTCTGGCGCTCGGTGTCATGGATGTTTGTAGTGGTTTGGAATCCGCTTTAAACAGTAGATCCTGGTCTAATATGACCGTAGAGCGTTGGGCGTTGGGCTGACAACCCTTTTTTTTATCCTATGCTCGTCTCCGACCTCTCGATCATTAATCGACGAGCAGCCCAATAGTGTAAAGAACGACGAAAATAAACACTAAAGGATTGACAATATCACAAAAAGGGATACAGTTAAGAACAGTAGGGCATATGAGGAAGTGCTCTCCAGTCATGGGCATGCCATTGTCGCAAATTGGACATACATCTGTAGCAGCCAATCCTATTCTATGTAGGTGACTATGTAATTAGTCATGAACCGCGACAAATCTAAAGCAGGCCAAGCCTGACAGCTCTAGGAAAGAAATTGGGAATTCTTGTTGACTTATGCAATAGGGAATTCCACTTTTCTCAGAAGCCTTCTCTTTATACAGGTTGAAACGGTTAGATTTTATAGAGAAAGATATATATCGCCTTATATGACGCAAAAACAAAGGGATCAGGTTGCATCATTTGTGATCCTTTCTTGGCCAACATATCAGCCTGCTCTTTCCATATATCCCCTCAATGGCTTGGAATCCACTGCAGAGCAATGAATTTCCCTGTGTTCAACAGCGGGCTACAACCCTACCCTGAAAAAGAAAATATCTCCTGTCTCGAAATCTGCCAGTAGAAGGACGACCTTGGCCCACCATGGGCTGCTGTGCTAGGAAGTAGTTATGGATAGAGCTAGCAATAGATCTTGGTCTATAATATTATAATGCACCTCATCAAACAATGTGTCACAAGCCATGTTTGATATTTAGTCCTTCAAAGGTTTAAATGAAATTAACTTTTATGTTGTCTCATCAACTTAGATTTTTTTTTTTCAAAATTCATGGACTATGAACATAATGAGGTTGCTACAGATTCCTTTCTATAATATTATAATGAACTTAAATAATGTATTGTATGAAATGTTATATTTTGATATTTAATCCTTAAAAGTTTAAATTAACTCTGGAAGTTGTCTCATTGTCTTAGATTTTTTTTTATAAAGTTCTTTCAGTTTAAATTCCAAATTATGTTTAATTCTTATAAAATTATTTAGAGCTCAGTATTTATTAGAGCTTAGTAATTTTCAACAAATATGAACATAATTTTTGCTGTTATCTTATTCTTACTTTATAATTACATTCATTGTCTTAAATTAAATGTTATTTAGAGCTTAGTAATTTTCAAAAATTATAAACACCACTGGTACTGTCACCTTATTCTTACTTTATAATTGCATTATCATTGCATGAATTTAATATTTCAATTTAATTAAAACAAAGCTAAATGTTGAGAAGAATATTTTAAAAAAGATTTAAATTGTAAAACACATAAAAACAATTCACTGTCGTTGAATTCCTTTATAAGACCAATAGAAAATTTTTAATATGTGTAAAATGTTACATCTATCAAATATCTAAAAAACTGGACCAAACTTGTAATTTTAGTGTTGTGCAGTAATTAGTAAATGTGCAAGTAATCTGTACTAAGTCAGTATAACTAGGTTCACTATTCTCAAATAAATCATTTTTAAACCATTTTTAAGAGCTTCAGAAAATGCATTTAAAAAGTAAAATTGCCAATAAAGCTTGTGACTAGAAAAATTATTACACCCATTTATCGAATTCTCACCGCGGAATACTTTAACCTGATTAATGATTTTAATTGATGAACTAATTAATATTCCCCTAAAGAGTAACTCACCTGACTGATAATCGTTGCATGACGCAAATTCATTTTTATTCCACAATTTTTTGTACTTACGACGTCCGATTACATATCATTATTTTCTTTTAAAATTTTATGATGGATGAAATTCAATTATTTTAAGAATCAAGGAAGATCATTTTTTTTGTAGAAAGTAGTCAGGTGGTTTATGCAATGTTTGCATTGGAAGAATGACTTTTATTCAAAACATTATTTTTACTCCTTTTCTGAATCGAAAGGATTTCCTATTAGCAGGAAAAATGTTAGCGAAATTATTAGTGAATCAGTTTTTCACATACATTAAAGCAATAATTTCTAAGCATTTTTTTATATAAATAATCCCATTTTTAACACACTTCTTTTTAAGAAAGTTATCGATGCATACCTTTACGGTAATGTTGATTTTGCATCGTTTTAACAAATTAAAATTCTGTTAGGGACTTGATGGCCGAGTGACTAGCGCTTTGTGCCACAGGATTCGAATCCCATCAGTGCCATGGATGTTTGTAATGGTTTGGAATCCACTTTAAACAGTAGGTCCCGGTCTAATATGACTGTAGAACGTTGGGCGTAGGGCTGACAACTCTATCCCGTAAAAAGAAACATCTCATGTGTGCGGCAATGAAGAAGGCGAAAAATCTGTTATTACAAAAGTTTTCTCAATATTGTTGATAAATTTAATTTAACCCCTATAGAGAATAAATCATCTCAAGTAAAATGTTACTTAAAAATTCAATTTTTATTCAATTTTTTTTATTTATTTAGAAATCAATAATACTTTTACAATGTAGGGACACATAGATTTTAGCATGGGACCAGTAAGATTCATTGATATGCTACTAATTTAATTGAGGAAATACTATTGTGGTTTATCATCCATATTTCCTGTGAAATGAGGAAATAATGATTTTGAGGAGGACTTTTGGTTGCTACTGCTTTTATTTGAATATTTTGAGGGTAAAATTGACACCCCCTAGGAAGAAGCCTGATGTGAGGTGAAGCATGCTGTCACAATTGGAGCTGACACGTTCTTCAAAATTATGACTGCAACTCACCTTATATAGGGAATCGAATTGCATCTATTTGCATGTTAGTTATGCTTATTATCACTGGACATCTGGTAGATAAAAATAATTTAGAAAAATGTAAATTAATTAAGAAACAAGTATTATTAAATTATTTATTAAAAACACATTAAAAGACTGTATTTTAAATTAAAATTGTGTTGGACAACATCAATTGAAAAAGAAAATTAATTATGTAGAATTCTTATAAAGATCCAACGCGATTCTTAAATTAAAAATTCTGTGAAATTCAAATCATATTTTAATTTCACAGAATGCCACACATCATGTTTTTCATGATAATCAGATTTTTAAGAAAAATTAAATTCCGGAACTACATTAAAATATTAATGCAATTAATTTTTAATTAACTAGGAAGATTAATATAACAAAATTATCATTACAATAATCTATTTAAAATATGCTTAATTTTAAAACTTATGTATTTTGCAATACCTGAGCTATTTAAAAACAAATTATATCAGCAAGAAATCGGAAATCAATAATGCTATCTTCTAAACAGTTATAGATAAAACAAAATTTATAAAAGTGTCTTCAAACATGCGTTGAAAAGTTTCTGATATGTATCAAATATATCACACTTCAATATATGTTGGGTAAAAAGCCTAAAATTACGCGAAATCAATATTTCTATACATGCCTATAAAAAATAATAACAATTCATTTTTATTGCTTTTTATCCTAAAAATCTATTCGAGTTGTACTTAATTTTAAAACTTAAGTATTTTGCAATATATGAGCTATTTTAAAAACACATCTTTTTCGCAAGAAATCGGAAATCAATAATGCTATCTTTCAATTGATAAAAGAGTCTTCAAACATGAGTTGAAAAGTTTCTGATATGTATCACTGTGCCACACTTCAATATATGTTGGGTAAAGATCCTAAAATTATACGAAATTTATATTTCTATTCATGCCTATTAAAAATAATAATTTATTTTCTTATTGCTGGGTGTTTTCTTAACTTTATTGCTACATAACATAATTATTCCTTTTTTAAAAACATTATTTTAGGCACTCACGACCTGTGTTAACGTGCTCTACTAGCGTGCAAAAGGGATTCGACTCGAGCTAACAACGTGCAACAATATTAAACCAACCACCAACCATTGCATTTAGTAACGAAGAGACTCGATCAGAATTGCGTCAGTGTGTGAAATCGAATGTCAATTTCCCTGGCAATATAGATAATTCCCTCATACAATGAGCAAATGTGAGTCAAATCCATGAAAGTCACCTCAGTGTAAGGCATCACACCCCGATTCCATTGGTAAAATATTCGTGGCCCACATAAGAGAAACATGAGGTTCCCATAATTATTGCTTAAAAATAATATTCTAAACAGAAAAAAATGATTATTTTTAAGACAAAGGAGCTATTTTAAATCAGAACTGACCTACTACACTAGAGTAAAATAATTTTCAGGAGAGAAACAAAACATCCGCGAATCCTCTAACGACCTTCATAGCAATCATTAAACTCAAAACCCAGAAGGCCCGGAGGGGACTGCTACAATATATGTAAATCAGATATATCGAAAGTCAGGCTGCCTAGTTGCTTTCAAGTTATATCCCTATACAATACGCAAATGTAGGCCCTTTGAATCGCTCTCAGTTTAATATATCACGTCAAGATCTCATCGTAGACTGTTCGTGGTATAAGCAACAGGAAGAGGAGCTCGTTATTGTATAAAACAGGAAAGCTTTTCAAATTATTCTTTAGTTATTATTAAATATTTCAAATCGCTTCTCAACTAACCAACATATTTTTTATGTTTCTATTCAACATAAAATTTTAAAGGGAAAAAGCGGCCATGTCTGATATTTGAATTGTTTTTCTATGTTCATTCAAGCTCGGAAATTAAAGAAGTATTCAAAACTTTGTATTTTTAAATTAATTAGTTCTTAACCATGCTGAGCAGAATTTAATGAAATGCAAGAAATGTAATGTAACTCTGAGCCACTTTATTGGGACAGATAGTTGGCATTAAAGAACAGTTTTAAAAAATTCAAAAAAAAAAAAAAAAAAAGGCTTATCAAGATGAATGTTTATCATTACGAATGATTTTCAATTCCCGTCTGGATTCATAGTCCTATAGATTTCTGAGGAAAAGTAGAAATCGAAAGTCGATTGAAGTGTTTCTATGACGACAAGGGTATCACAACAAGTACCGTTACAGGTTTCCTCCAAAAATACAGAAGATACATAAAAAAGCAACAGTCTATACGTCAAGACCTTATCGGGAACGTCTATTCGATACCAGCTATTGTGGGGAAGATCTATTTCACATTCCGATGCCCTGTTATGGAATAAATAAGTCACTTATTCCATCTGTAGCATGCGAAAAATATTTCTTATCCCATTTCAGCTGTTAGAAATTCTTTGGAAAGGAATATATTAAATCAAGCAGTATATTTAATAGGAGAGATTTCTTACATTTTCATAAATTATTATAATATAGATAAATTTATCATATCCTTTTTAAATTATTGTTATGTGGCAACTCGAAAAATATAGTCCCCAAATATGAAATATCATGAAATTTAAAAATAATACAAAGTAAATGTTGTAAAAGAAAAACACTTATAAATAATAATAGTTCACACTTTTAGAATTTTGGAAGATCTTTAGAATGTTTAATAATAATGATAATGTTAACATGATGAATAATTACAAACTTAAAAATTAAAATTTTAAGAATTCTTTGTTCATTTACAACAACGTGTTTATTCAACAGTGATTTCTTTTATCTAGATACTAATATGCCATATCATGCATATCTCAAAACAAATATTTTTAACTCTTTACACTTAATTTATTCTTTGCATTAATTTATTCGCTTTTCACACTTAATTGCGGTGAGGGTAGAAAATCCTAATTTACATAAATATGGCGTTGAAAATTGTCGAAAAATTTTAAAAGCGTTTTTTGATAATAACAAGCATTCTTCATTTATAGGAATCCAAAAGGTTTCAAGAGACAATTCTTTATGTTTAATCCTCAGTCCATGCTCAATGGATATTACTAGCTCTTCTTTTTCACTTAATTTTAGATGACGGCGGAGTCTCATAGGCTTCAATAGAAAATTTTTAACACTGAAAATCACATAGACGCTAACTCTTCTAGTAACCAACTGTGAAAGTTATAGCTCCTAGTTCCTCGTAAACATTCTTTGGCACATTATCGCTGTTTGACTACTTTTGATGTGAAGAAAGATGTTTATACGTCTTTGCATGGAAAATTTGACAATAAAAGATGTATACATATTAATATATAATAAAATTAATAAAACATGAAAACTATTATATTATTTTTGAGCTGAAAATATGCTCAATGTCAGCTTTTTTCCAAAATGAATATGTAAACCCAAAGGTAAAATGTTTATCACCTAGTAGTGTCACATTTCTCAACACATTTTAAAATATATATCGTACTGAAATTATGAGACATTTTAATTTAACATTCATTTGAATATATAACATTAATAAAAACTAAGATCGGAACATTTAAAACAAAATTTCACTTTTGAATTAAAGATACTCAATTTTACCCAAATAAGATTTGTGGTACTGACTGACTAGTACTTACACAATGATGAAAATAATAAAATTTCCATTTCTTCACTGCACGGAGATCAATAAAATCACTGAACTCTACACTTGATTGGCTGTCAAGTGCGTGTAATCGTTGTAATCCACACATGACAGCCAGCGAAGTGTGTGAAGCAGCACAGATGGCAATAAACGTGTCATGCGTCCAGACAGACTGGAGAATGATTGAGATTCCCGCACTCCAGTATACATCTCTGGAGTTACTTTTCAGACTGATAGGTTATCAGAGAACGTTGAAACGAAAAATAAAAACTGAAGCATGAAGTTATGTGTGTTATTCTAGTTGCTTATAGACTGGAAATATTGCTTTATAATTTTTCTCTAAAGGGAAATCGTTTTATAGTATTCAATTAATTAAAAAAATTTGGTTAAAGCCCATTTTTAAATTGTTTGAGAATTTGATTTATTAATTCTTAAATTTAGGGCTTTTTTTTAATAATGGACATTTTTTGATTGATTTCATTCCTCACTAGAATGGCAATTAAGTATTGTTGTTCATAGTGGGAGAGAGTAAGACATGTTATGTCCCACCCACGTCTTGCCCTCTACATTTAGATTGAAAACCTGATGAAAACTATCTGATGTTGCACACCCTCCTTCTACCTTTTTAGAGCTCAGCAGAAGGATTTTCTGGTTTACAAATTTATTGTGCCCATTCTGGTATAGACACGAGAGCTTTCGATTTGACTGCTCATGTCATGTTTAAAATCAAGCATTATCAATTATGAAATTTAATATTTTATTCATCATGTCCTTTCACCCACGGATAAGTTTAAATAAGTAAAAAACAATTGAAATGTTAGTGAATATTTTTTTTTTTACCAAATCCATGCACTTTAATTTTCGTAAGTTTACACTCATAGTGTGAAGATGTAGGAGATTCTGTATACCATGATACCCCCCGTCATGACTTTCTTCTTGGGAGGGTCTCAACAAAATAAACTGTAATCATTTGGGAAAGCTCAAAAGGTCATACAAAATACTAAGTAATAAGAAATGTATATAAAGTCGAAACACAATTTGTAATTATTATTTATTAATAATTTTTACATAGTACTAATTTTGGTTTAGATACATAAAAAAAAAAGGAACATTATAACAAAAAGTATGAAAAAAAAAATGTAAAGTTATTTTCTAAAAAAAATTATAAATTAAAACGCCTCGGTGGGAACGAGCCTTGAGGCGTTGAAGCGTAAAGGTTGGCGAATCACTAGCCTCACTGCGTTCGTCTGAAACTGGTTGAAATCCACCGCTTCGAGTTGACCAACTTTCAACTTTCAAATGCAAATGCTTGACTTGGATTCAGCCAATAGTAGATTCTGCCATCTAGTAGAAGTAACTAGAACTTCAGCCAGCGTTTCCCCCCAGATGAGCACCGATTTAAGGTGCATCACTTGGGCCAGCTACACTAGACCCTTATTGTGCCACAGTAATTTGGAAAGAAAACACCTCCAGGAACGAAATCTAAGAAAGGAATTCAAACTCTTCATTCTCTTTGTCAAACCCAATTGAATGAACTTTCCGGCCAACAAATTTACCTTACCCGTCTCCGGTGTAGACAACGAAACTTTTCGACATTTTTACACAGTTGGAAAAATGTTCATTAATAAAAAAAAAAAATTTCTGGTCTATTTATTGCATTTATTAAACTTCTCTCCTTATAAAAAACAACAGATTTGCTTTTGTCCATTTGTCTATGTTTTTTATAATTTAAAAAGCTAAAACATTTAGAGGTCTAACTTTTTCTATGAATATAACATTTTTATCTAGCGCGTAATCAAAAACTACAAAAATATCTTGTTTCTTTTAATGAAATAAAGAATGACATTTTAGGCCGCAATAAATCTCTAATAACATAAATATACATAACAAAGTACTATTATGTTCATATTCAATAAAATTTGTATAAAAATTATGTTTTTAAATATATCAATGTGTTAAGAAACTAAGCCATGTTAAAGATATTGAAAATATGATTGATGTGTAATCATTTCATAATATATTGAACATCTTTATTTTTTGAATTTTTCAGAATCGCGAGATTCAAATTTTATCAAAATTTTACCAGATAAAACATACCAAAAAAATATTATAATACAATCACATCATCATTAGCATCATTTTACATCATTAAATATATTTTAACTAAATAAAAATAATTTTTGATATTAAAATTGAGAATTTAAACTATTCAGTTCAAGAATCATCTGCTCAGCAATTACGAATCTTCTTGTTTCATATTCAGTAAATAGCGATATATATTTTTTTTTTCATATTCTAATTCATGTTTAGGACTCATTATTTTCATGCAATATCTTTATTTATTGTTTGATTTTTATTCTCTTATTTTTGTCATATTTGAATTTAAGGTATTTTGCATTTATTTATTCAATGTCAATTTTTATTTATCGTGATAAAAGGAAACTATAGATTAATATAAGATTTTTTTTTCATGCATAGCTGCCAGACTTGAACTGATTCAATTGGGATGAAATTAATACGATTTATTAAATATTTTCCTTTTATTCGACAAAACTTATTTTCAGTAAAATAAGCTATTTACTGAAGCTGAGCAATTTCAAGGCACAAAAGCTAATTATAACATAAAAATGGACAGTTAAAATAATAAAATTTTGATTGATATTTGTATGAATTTTTGTGCCAATGTTAGGAAGTTTTGAATACTAGTAATATAGTGAATTACTGAGAATTATAATATTCTCAAATAAAAGGTCAGAATTATTATAATGGTTTATATATATTCCTATATGGGAAAGTTAAAATACATGACATTTAACAGTGACTAACTTTTACGTAAAAGGCACGCAAAATATTTGAACTATTAAGAAAAATCAGTCATCTTGCTTTACATTCAGTTTTCGTCCCGGAACTCTATCGGAAGATTAACGAAAGGAAAAGGTTTTTTTTTTTTTTGGCCTTTATTCTGCTGTAGTATTGCGTGAGCTCAAAGATAATGACCACACGACAATAACCACAAGCAATTGCTATCCAGGCTCAATATGTTCTTAAGGGCTCGAATACTATAGTGCAATGAGTACTTTTGTGAGTTTGACAAGCGAAAACTTAGATTTGAGAATGACCTCGCAGACATGTATTGTTTTTAAAAGATCACTGAGGAAAAGAACTTCCATAAAAAAAAATACCATCGCGTGCTTTGCAAGATGGCATTTGATTCATCAGAAAGTAGGCTCTTAGATAGATGTCTTGCGTGATTTGGAAACTTATAAAAAAGATATTACGTAGGTCCAATTTGATTAAATATAAGTTACAGAAATATAGGTCAGTAAAATGAAATGTCACTCTACTTTTAAAATGTCCGTTGAGTAGGTGAATAGATATAAAAGTAATGCTATATGTACAAGCGAAGTCAATCGAAAAAAAAATATTTTTAAGCAATATTTGCCAATTTATCAACATTCTTCAAATAAGTTAAAATTTTAGAGGTAATTAATGCTGCACACATTTTGTTTAACAATTAATGCTTAAATGAATACTTTACTGAATAGATATAAAAGTAATGCTACATGTACAAGTGAAGTAAATCGAATTAAAAGCAATATTTGCCAATTTGTCAACATTCGTCATATAAGTTAAAATTTTAGAGGTAATAAATGCTACACATATTTTGCTTAACAATTAATGAATAACACATTTTGAATGAAGAAAATGTATCTGTGTATGAGCCGATTTGTTTTTATATATAGATTGAATGTTGTATAGTTCCCTTTATTCTTGTACTAAAATATTTAAAAATTTTAAATTATCACTTAAATTTGTGTCAATCTAATTATTTTGGCCAAAACAAAAAACTCTTGAACATGTTGGTAATTGGATGTTTTATTATAATTATAAAAAGAAGATCTCTATGACTGATTAAAACCCTCATTAACTCAATTTACACAAAATTTGATTTTGACGTCCAAATAAAACGACTTATACCATCTGCTTGCATTTTTTCAAAATGAGATTAAACATCTTTATTGACTTAAATCACGGGCTTTTGTGATCCCTATGTAATGTAATAAAAGTTATTCGGAAATATTTAAATTGAAAAATAGTCATTTGTTAAAAATAATTGAGTAAAAAAGTTTTTTTTGGAAGAAAAATAATTTATATAATTAACTGATAGAATTTCTAAAGTCAAACAGAATAATTTTCTAAAAATTTCTGCTACATTCAATTCCAGAGTCCAAAAGAATACACTTTTTTTCACCACTTTTCAAAGAACTTTTTCATTCAACGGTGGTAAATATATGTCTATAAAATTCTTACACAAACAAAAATTTCAGGCAGGCCTTTATTTGCATTTTTTCATCATTTCCATGTTAAACATTTTGATGGGTGCTTGAGGGCTTTCATATTTTAAAAGTACTGTCAGATAACTTTTGGTGGCATTTGTATGTATTCATATCTTTATTATGAAAGGATACCTTAGAAATGTCAACAGAAACCAGACACTGTCTAGGGCAAGTACTGTTTGATAGAAGGAGATATATATCAAGAAAATAGACTATAATACTTTATAACAATCTGTATTAAAACTCATTTCCATAAAGGTTCGAAAATTAAAACTCTATTTTAAAAAAAGAGAACTCAGTTATTGAAAGAATAACAGTTAAAAAAGAGCCTCAATGATTATCATAAACTTTAAATAGCTTAAAATTTAAAAATTATAATTCAAATTATTATTCATTTATTATTATTATTATTTTAATATTTTTATCTTTTACATTATTTTTTAGAAATTTCTTTTGTAATTTAACTTGGCAAGCGTTTGTTGGTTTATGACTTTTTTTTTTTTACACTCTTTGATCTTAAACAAATATTTCAAACAATTTCAATGAATTAGAATTTAAATTGGTGGGATACAAATCAGGTTAAAATCTCAAGCGTTCTATTTATATTGTAAAATCGGAATTAGAATTAGATGAGTAATTAAAGTACGTCGAAATTTTGTATAATGGACTTTTTTCAATTTAAATGAAATCGTTGAGTTAATGTCCTAAACATTTTTAAAATACTACAATCTGTTTCAAACAACAGATCGAAATAATTATCTTGTCAACTCTGGGAGATAAACAGACTTCTATTAGTCTAATGAAAAGTACCCTTTAGATTTAAAAGCATTTTAACTGAATACTTCACTTTATTCTAAAAATTAAATTCTTTTAATCAAATATTATCTTTAAATTAACGTCAGAGTTCTATCAAATTAATTAAATGTATAGGCAGATTGAATAAATAGCATTTTTAATTTAAAAACTATTAATATAAATCGAACTAAATAGATGTTTGTTTAAATTCAATTAAAAATTTAGAATGCTTTCAATGAGAAATTGGAACTTAAATAGCTGGACAAGTGAAAATGATGTCGTTAAATTTATTCGTTGTAGGCTAATTTATGTGGTAGTAGGAAATTAATTAAAGTAATAGCTGGCTTCCAAATTGCATATAAATTCTTATTTTTACTTAAATTTTGAAAATATAATAGTTTTTCACAACTGTTCAACATACACTTTAAATCACGTATTTTTTACTTTTCTACATTATTTTACATATACATTGAAGGCAAAACGATCACAGAATTTGTGAGATGAATTTGAAAAATTAATCATCAAAAGAATCATTGTAGTAAAATCGTTGAATCAAAAGTATTGTCCAATATACTCAATACAATACCAAAAGAAAGAATGCCCAATAAACGCAGAAAGGATATAAATATTTTTAACAATACAACACAATAGTATTTTTATAATTGTTCAACATGCCACTTTTAGTCTCTTTCTTTTACTTTTCTACAGTATTTTACAAACACATTGAAAGCAAAAAGATCACAAAGTTTGAAAGATGAATTTTAAAAATGCATTATCAAAAGAATCAACATTGTCCATTAGACACTATACAATACCAAACGAAAGAAAGTCGAATAAAAGCAGAAAGGATATAAATATTTTTAAATATATATAAATAATTTTAAAATGCTTGAAAACAAAATACAAAAAATACAACAGACATAATTTAAGGATTTTATCATCAATTCTAAAGATCATACGTTATGTTATGCAATACTTTTATATAATTTAACTGTATTTTTTCCTTCTTAAAAAAGCATTCATACTAATTAAAAAAAAGATCATTTCTTGCATAAATAACTAGTTTTTAGTTTTCTTAATTTCAAACAAATCCAAAAAATGAACGCTATTCATTATTTTAAGCTTAAAAATGTAATTATTTATTTGTATTAATTTTCTTGGGTTTTATATTACAACATAAATTTATTTACTTTCTTTAATAAAACCTCGTTAATAGACTACTACTGATAGAATAGGGAATAGTACAAAGATTTAAAATAAAAAAAAAAAAAACCAATTAAATATATTTGCTTGTGCTAATGGCTTTGATATTCTTCGAAGGCGAATTATACCCTGAAGCCTAATAAAAAGAAATGATAATTTGATTAAAAGTGCGTTGTAGCGTGCATCTAAGTTGCTTGTAGAATTAAAAAACTTAATTCTACTGGTCCCATGGAAATTCTTTCTTTTTAAATGGATGATATAACGTTATGCTGAAAACATGCGAAGGATAAAATTTAAAAAAAAGAATGTTTCTTGAAATTGTAGCGGATTATTTTTTTCTAGAATAATAGAGATGCGTCTATTATTTAGTTTCTTTTCTTGCTTTGAATATTTACATGCTTTATTTACATCAGGAAATCAGTAAAAAATTATATTTGTTTTAAAAGAAAGAAAACGCAATATCTTCTTGTCATTCGTTACTTATATTTTCTTTCGTGACTTATGCTTTTTTTTTCCAAGCACTTTAGAATAGGGAAAAATACCGACATTTTAATTAACATAATTAACGATATAGGTTTGAATAAAACTTCGGATAAAATTTAATTTACGTTATCGAAATTATTAACAGCAGTACAAGCAAAATAATAAAACAATTTAAAAATAATATTTGAATTATTATGTTGTGTATAATGAATTCTAAAATTTAAGAAAAATTACAATTGTGAGATTTCTATTCTTCAGCATTTAATATAACTTAAACATATAACCAGTGCTTCAACCTTAGGACAGCGGCCTGGTGGCCAAGTGGCTAGCGCTCTGGCCTTTGGTATCCCAGGCTTCAGGTTCGAATCCTGGCGGTGGCATGGATGTTGTTAGTGGTTCGGAATCCACTTTAAATTGTAGGTTCCAGTCTGTTTAGCCCTCGTGTGCACAAGATGACCGTAGAGCGACAAACCAATCAACATTAGGATAAAAGAGTTGATCTGCATACCAACCTTCCAGCGGCTGATACTCGGTAAGATTTGATTGGTTATGTATAACTTCTCACAGTTCAGTGACTTCTCACAGTTATTTGCAAATAACTATCATCCGCATCATCATAGTTTTCAATGAATATTTCCGGACACTCAGATTTATATATATTTTATATGAATAATAATTTTACATGGTTAGATAAAATTAGGATAAAACATTCGATCTGGTTACCAGCCTTCCAACGGCTCCTACAAGGAAAGATTTGATTGACGATGTGCAGTGGTTCTATGCCCTTCTTACAGTTATCTACTGCACAGTTATCTTCTGTTGTATCCTCTAGAACAGTGGTGGCCAACCCAAATATTCTTTCGGGCCACTTTGGAAATGCATCATAACTCCGCGGGTATCGTATAAAATTATATATCCCCATATTAGATTTACACCCACTATAGACATTTTTGGAGTGAAAAATTGAAATATAATGAGTTATTATTTTCGTGTTTACTATTATTCTTACATATATAAATAATATAATATTAATGATACTAAACTCACATTATAAGGAAATATATAACACTAAAAATGAAATATAAAAATATATAAATATAAACGAAATAAAAAATGAAATCAATTAAAAATATTTATTTTACTAGTGCGTTATTTGTTTCTGCACTCTTTCACTTAGCTTTTGCAAATCGAATATCAAGTTGGGTATTTGCACATCGTAATTGATGTTGCAGGTTAGCGTCTGTTATGCTTGAGCGTGTTTTTGTGTTTGGTCGATTTCATTTTTGAAAAAAAACAAAAAAATAACGATTCGCAGATGTAAGTTGAACCAAAAGCCCTAACGACTTGAACTAAGAGTCTGGTTTGCTCTGCTATCAACAATCAACTGTGCGTATCTAGAGATAGTCACTGCATCACTGAGGTCACTTAAAGTGAAACATGGAACCTATTATATTAGATGTTCCAAGATGCGTGCATCATGAGTTCGCAGAATATAATTTAATTATTCTTCGAACTCATAAATAAAACAGGCACTATCTGTCTTATATCCACAAGAATATTATTTTAAAATCAAAGTTAATTTTTCTCATAATTTCGGCAGTTAATTTTTGAATATATGGATGCACACATAATGTATTTTTTTAGTACATTGGTTTTCACTACTTCTGCCATTATAAAATAAATATATTTTGTAAAAATGTGATAAATCTCACGGGCCGGAAAAATATGCAAGGCGGGCCGCAGGTAGGCCACCCCTATTCTAGAAGTTGATTTTTTAGAAATGGATTACACAGAATACGAATGATAAAAAAGGCACACATTCAGCGATGCTGCTATATAGGATAGACTTTGACCTGTTTCTATTCGCCCAATGGTTCGTCATCGTAATTCTTCAGATAAATTATGTCAAGTACTCATTTCTAGTACATAAATATCTCGAAATTTTTTTACTAGAAAAGATTTAATTATTTAACCTATTTTTGGCAATGTACCCAATGACATTAAACGACAGCAATTCCATGAATTTTTATATATAATTCTGATGCACCATTAATATTTACATATACTGCAAAATTTTTATAAAAAGCTTTCTTATTGTTCACTATATAATCACGATTTTTCCTTAATTTTTGAAAACTGGTGTATTTTTATACAGAATTTTTTGTCTTTTTTTTTTTTTTTTTTTATATTTATTAAAAATACGCAAGAAAATACTAAAAATATATTTTTCAAGGTATATTTCCGGACACACAGATTTATAAATATTTTATATGAGCAATAATTTTATAAAGCTGCATTTCTATTACAAATATAATTAAAAAAAACAGTGTCTATCTAAAACATTGTCTATAATTCATTATTTATAATTTTATTCAAATGATTTTAAGCATTAATAACTTTTTAACTACATACATCTTTTTTCTAAGTTAATACTAGTGATAAAATAAAACATCTTAAATTGAATTTCAGTAAAAATATAACTATGTAGTACGGTTAATTTATATTTTTATCGAATAAAGAGAAAAAGGAGAAAAGTTTCAACATGTTTTCCTGGAGAGATATTTCAAATTTCTTAGAATTCGTTTTATAAGAAAGTTTCTCATTTAAAAACTTTACTGTGAATTTCATTTCACTTGATTATATACATCTTCTTTCATTTTTTATTAAGTTCTTAATTCTTTTCCAATCATAATTTAGTCTTTTGTTCCAACATGATTGAACTCATTCTGTTTTACGAAAAGTTTCTTTTCCAAGAAATAAAATTTGTGACTTAATATTTTTCCCAGCTAACAAATTAGAAGTAACGAGAATGCTTGCGTGCAATATTTAATTGAAATGAACGTACGAATTCACACCATCATAAGACATCACAGGCACGCAAATGCTTCAGATAAGACTCAGAATTAGAATTAGAAGAGTACTTTACAAATGTCATTTTTATTGTAATGAACGAAACAGCCCATTGTATCAGAAAAATCATTCAAAATATTTATTTAAGAAGTGCTTGTGATATATGAAAACTCTGTTTTGTCAAAAATTTTTCGTACTCATTTTTGTCAAATAAAAATTGCGCATTAAATATATCGTTAAATTTATTAGTGTCAGAATTTATTCGCAATGAAATAAAATTACTAATTTGTTTTTAAAAGATTATAAATTTAGTTTAAGTAAATTACGTACTTCTGCCGAATTATGGATACTAAATTTAATGCCGAATTATGGATACTAAATACCCTGAAGTTAAATGTGATTCATATTTAAATGACTTACTTAAATTAATTTTTTGACTTCTTGTGTTGTTTGATTCTAAATGCACCTAGTATTTAACCAAATACAAACAAAATTTATACAAGCAAATTATATAAGGAACTTGCAAAATAAATCAATCAATTTTCAGAGTTAATTTTTTTGAATTTATAAAGTGTAAAAAAACGCAAAATTTATAATAATATTAATTTATCTCAAAAATATTAGTGATAAATGAAGATTAAAAAGTGAGCTAAATTATGTGATGAATATTAAATTGTACAAAAAAAATTATAACATCTTGATGCTTAGACATTTTTTTTTTCTAGATTGAAAAAAAAATACATAATTTCACAAGTAACAAATACATCATTTAGTTAAATTTATTTTGTTTAATTTGAAGAAGACAGGATTATTAATTTCATTAAACAATCTTTTCTAAAATTTGGAAATATGAATAATTTCTAACGAAAACTGAATTCACAAGAATGAAACTTGCATATTTCTGTATGTTAAATCTCGATACATTGTATTGAATGCATGCACAATGTTTTCCTTCAGAATAAATATTCACTTATTACCAACTTTGTGTAATTTCATATGCTAAAACTATTTAAACAATATACTTATTGTATAAATCCACCTGCATTCTTTTAATCTCACGGGCATTAAGCAATTCTACTCCTTGAAAGATCCAAGCAGAAACAAATAAGCGATGGCTATATGAAATACTGAAACTCTGTTTCCCTAAATTGGAAGCCATCATCTTCTCTTTCCCACGGGAGAATTCTTCTGCAACAGGGATGAGAGAGAATTCGTCAGGGCTTCAAAATTCTTCTGGGGGAGGAAATGAGTGTCTCAGGAAAGGTATTGATTTTCTCGACAAGGACATTTTAAAAACGAAGAGACAGGCATTAGAAGCAATATGGATCACAATAGAGAAATACACCCGCCCTCTTAGAAACGTTGAAAAACTCTTAGAGTGACATCCATTGCTTGCTTTTCTTCATTTACAATGTATGAATGACATTCCCTAGGCAATCCTATTAACTTGTGACAAAATGGCTCCTTTTTGTATTAAATATGAATGATAGTATCCCTGTGGGCGGTGAAATCCCTCGAATAAACAACTATTCGCTAGTTCCTTTTCTTTGTACTGGGATTATAAGGAATTTGAAGAAATAGAGTATCTATTTTAAGAGAAATCCAGCGAAAAGCACATGAAATTGTCAACAACCACCCAACCATCAAAATTATTCATATCAGGATAAAACTGTACACATCACTCAGCTAAAACGAACCATTTTGATATTTGACTCAAATACTATTCATGATTGCTTATAATAATCAAATATGAATTTCAAAAATGTTTAATATGCCTATTTAACCATATTATCCCTTTTCAGGGGATTAACCATCTTATCCATTTCAGTGGATTATCTTATCCATCTTCCGTGAAGTTTTCAACAAATTTTCTTCTGGTATATTTAACCAATTTAAAAGAAAATAAAAGAATCATTAAAAGGAGACAAACTTATATCTTGTTCAAAGCAAATTAATAAATTTAATTCTTAAGTTATGTGGACTGTTTGATTTAATTTGTGGATAAGAAATATCATAATTTTCAAAATCAAAAATGAATTTATACTCATGATACCAAGAGAAGAAAATTATTGCACTATCTCATATTCCTTTAAAAAAGCAGAGAAAAAAAAAGATATCTATAAAATAGTTTAACATTTTCTTCTTTATATCTCTATTAAGTACTATAATAATTTGTGCTTTTCTTATTTTAAGGCATCTCACGGACTGAGATACAATTAAAAGACAAAGACAACATAAAAGGGCAGAAATCTATTTTTTCAGATTATGTTTCCCATTACTTTGCTATTATCTGGTCTTAAACGAGTAATAAAAAAAAAGAAATAAAACAGTCACTCCTTGAAGCTGAATTTGATGGTTCCTACCAAATATGACCCATAAAGCTTACAGACCTTGCCATCTTTAACATAAATCATGCAAAAACATCTGAGATTCAATGAAGCAATTTCATTGTTCTCATAAAAATGCATTTTCAACACTTCTTTTACTGATATATAATCAAAATGTAAAAAAACTGACGAATTTATTTAAGGCCAAAACCACATTGTTAGTTGCGGTTATTAGCTTTCAGCCTTGCGAAAATCATATTAAATTTTTAGCATGAAATTATTATTTAATGAAGAAACAAAAAATAAATATTGCATAACAATTAATTAAAGAAAATCATATATTAAAAAATGTATTTTTCTATTACATTTATTATTTCTATAAATGTTTTTTTTTTTATTCTTTCTGTATTTAATGAAGATTATAAAATAATTAATCATTTCTTTTTAATGTTTAGTTAGTCAAAGAGTGTATGTATGTAAAGTTGTGAGAAACAGAGAAATGTGATTATCTTTTAAGAAAAGATTTTTCAATGTTAATTGTGGATTGATAAGATTGAATTGAATTGTAATAAGATTGAATTATGAATTATCATAACTTACAATTTGTTTTTACATGATCTTTAACGAACCTTAAAAATCGAAAAAAAAAATTTTGTTTTACCTTATTTATTTCAAAAGATTCTTAACAATGAAATATTTTAATTATTAAGACGAGCGAAGCGAGTCTTTTTACCAGGTAGCAATTTCTGCATTTGTGTAGTACATTTTACTTAAAAAAAATTTTTAAAAAAAACTGAAAGACTTAAAATTTATTTTAGTAGTAGACATTAAAATCTATATGTGTTATTTATACTTATGTTTTAAAAAACTGTTGATTTAAAAGATAAAACTGCAGGTTTTTTTTTTTTTTTTTTTTTTTTTTTCTTAAATACTACATATCAATGTCGGATTATATTAATTTTAAATAGTATCCACAGATGGCAGTACATGAGAATTTGATTGAGGTAAAAGTCATGTGATCCTTCTTCGGAAGGAATTCTGGAAAGACGAGGAAAGAAAGAACGGCGCGAAATTGGCAACGGATAATAGAGAGTTTTTGCATACCGTATTTGGACGTCCGTTAGCTTTTTCTCCCCTAGCGCATGCTCATAGGAAATTGCGCATGCGTATATGTAATAATGTTTCCTATGAGCATGCGCACTAGGGAGAAAAAGTTAACGGACTTCCAAAATACGGTATGCAAAAACTCTCTATTATTACAGATACGCACGCACAATTTCCTATGAGCATGCGCGCTAGGGAGAAAAAGTTAACGGACGTCCAAAATACGGTATGCAAAAACTCTCTAATATCTAATAGAGTTTTTAATTTTAGAAAATGTCAAAACGAAAAACGATTACTGATCAGAGATCACAAGCGTAATTCTCATTACAACGCCAATGAAGAACAACTTTCTCATCTCATCCTCTCGTATAATACTTGATTTATTGAATTTACCACAAATTTTGATGATGTTAAAAAGAAATTTATTAAATCAACACCAGTAGATGGCATGTATTCTCATAAAAACACTAAGCCATTCTTAAGCTTTGTAGTAATGCAGAGACTTCCCTTTAGAATTTTTTTTTCCTTTGACACCCATATATACAATATTTGATATCCATCTGTTCCAAATACATTGATTTTTCTCTTAATTAAAAAAAAAAAAACTTTGTTTCTCCTTTTTATAGACATATTGAAAAATTATTTTGAAAACTGTATTTTTTTCCATATCGGTTTGATAAATGCAATATTTCCTTCAAGCAAGGTTCCAATGACAATTTTATTCTTTCATAGCTTCTATCGCGTGTTTCAAAACAATTATATTCATTGCTAAGGCACTTAAAATAGGAAACAAATTAACTTTGAATAATCGAAAATATTTTGCCTATTTTTCATTAAAAAAAAAACATTGCTTTTTACCTTGAAAACTCTATTGTCCTCTGTTACCTCAAAACATCTCTTTACCTTTGTTGAGGTCATTTCTTCACCAGGCATTTGTACTTAAAAAATACAAAATAAAATTTAAATTTAAATATGTAGTTAGACAAACACTCATTCTAAAATTAGATTTAAAATAATGAAATATTTGATATAATCGCTAAAAAAAAAAAAAAAAAAAAAAAACCTGTTTCTAATCCAGCAAACGAAAATAGAACTTATTTCAACTAGAAATGACTATTTAGAAAATACTCAATCCTTGACTTTTCTCAAAATATAATTTCTGTTAATAAATGTTTATAACTTTGTTGTGAAGAACTGATTGTTTTTTAAGTAACTAGGTACTTAAATCATACAATAAAAAATTACATCTTAATGGTTAAAAAATTAATTATTAAATGAAAAAAAAAAAGTTATTAATCTAAACACGATGAAACACACAAAAAATATTATATTGGACACGATATATAAAGCACAATATTTTAAAACAAATATAACCAATTTAAAAACTAAATTAATTACTTTTTAAGTATAACTGACTCTTAAGGTTATTAATATTTTAAAAAAAAAAAGATCAATTGCATAATTAATTGTAATATGTTCTAAAATTCATATAATGGAACATATTAATACGAACCCTGATGAGACGATATTGATTTGTTGTTCTCGAATATATAATAAACAAAGTATAATTATTCAAAGCATTTTTTCTTCAGATTCATTTGAATTTTTTTATTAAAAGACCTTAACAAGACATCCAGATATCTTATGCTATATAATTCAGTTAGAGTTGAAATAACATAAGTGACAAAAATTTAACAATTGAGAAAAAATGCATCTTACTGAAATTCATTGCCCACTGTTTATATTATTCTAAAATGATTTACATAAATATTTTATACGCTGTTTTAAACATGATCGATAAAAAGAAGATGTTTATTTTAGCATTGCCCACTATTTCTATACCGTTTTTCAAAATACAAACACAATATTCATTTCTCCAAATACGATTTTCTATTATTTGTTTCTGCATTACGGGTGACATTTTTCTCCAGAAAGAAACATTCTTTTCTACAAACAGTCAATAATCAATATACACCTTGCAAACCGAAAACAATAATAATAATAACAAGGTAAAACAACATTTCGAGGGACAGGAAATAGAAACACCTCCACAATTTATCGATAAGCACAGCAGGACACCAAAAAGAAAGTTTTCTCTCTTTTGAAAGAACTGTTATGTCTGAGATCGAACTGTCTGGATCGAACTTTCGCAAACTTAATTATTATTTTCATTGAAATTAGCTCAATTTACTTATAGCGTGACTTGAAAAGAGAAGTAGAAAAATAACACATTTTTAAGACACTAATGTCTTCTTTTTTATTTATTTTCTTGCAAATATCAATAAAACGATACTGAATACTTAGTGTTATACCTATATCTAAAAAGTACATGGAGATTGCGATGTTCTTAGATTTACAGATAAGTTTTTATTTTATACAATTTTGCAAGAATAATAATTTGAAACAAGTTTCAATACAAATAGGTTTATCATGGTACTTAAAGTGCTATCTAATGACATAAAAGACCTTTTGGGGGTTAAAATATATCCTTTTAACTATTTTTACCCAATATTTAAAAAAGTATTTCTAAAAATGATCAAAAATGAACTGATTACGGCTTTTGATTAAATAAAATGCAGAATATTAATTATAATAACTTCGATTTAAAGAAAGCTTAATATAGTCTTTATATATTAACTGTACAAACCAAGAAAATTAATCTGATTACTAGATACATCAATTAAACTTCACATTGAATAGAGCAGAGTTTGACTAGCAATGCATAAATAAATGTACTTTTCATTGGCATATATTAATATTTTTCTTAGAAAAACCTACAATCTATATTAAATATATCAATAATTTATTTTATCGTTTCTTAAAAGTGTTCAATAATTGTTTCTACCATAACGAAATAACGTTGGTGGTAAAAGAGACTAAAACATTGGGCATTTGAATCAGTTAATTTTACCTAGTCCTTGACAAAGTCGATTATCTTGGAAACAGTGTGGTCAACTGAGATTTCCTTCAAATCCTACAAAGATGGACTGCGTCGTTTGTTTAACGTTAAGCGCCTATATTTAGCTAATCGGATTATCGAGACTCAGATAAACAAATCAATCGCGTGCTCTTCTAATGGACAAAGTCTCTTCCTAACTACAAACAGCGGACGCAAACAAACCGTTAATGCTTTCACAGGATTAATTGGGGTCTTATCGTACTTATTAAATGCTAATATTATTAACTCATTATCCCATTATATTTCAGATGATGATGATATTATGATGACTCAATAATTATCACGTTCATGCATTATTCATTGACAACAAAATAACAATAAAATTACCCTGAATTACAACTTTACTGCAGTTACTTAAAAATGTAATTTAAACATGATAATTATTGTGTAAATATAATTTATTCATTTGTATTTAGATCGGTAAATATAACACACGGCCTTAAATGAACAAGATAAAGGAAGATTTCAAAAAATACATTTTCAAATAAATTTGCTTATTTTTATTTAAAATTAATCAGCTTCAAATGTGAGTTATAATAAATATAACCAAACATAATTTATTCTTTTCATAGACTAGTGAAGCTTAAATTATTTATCAAAGGAAAAAATTTACCATGGATAAACATATAAGGAATGTAAAAGCTTTATGCATTAAATGGAATTTAAAATGTATTTCTCTATTTGCATTAAAAATTAATTTATTTGTATTCTAACGAAATAATAAATTTATATCACTATAAAAGGATTATTATATCCAAAGATATACGAAAATATCAAATATAAAAATTTATTAAATATTACATATATAATGTTACTAAATATAAGATAAATAATAATAAAATTGTAATAAAGGTATATTATATAAAAGCTACATTACTCCATTTCACAAGTCAAGTAATTCATCTTTATGAAAATTTAATAAATAATTTAAAAGTATTTTTTATTGAAGATGTAATTATTTTTCGTCTTAAATTGATACTACTTGTATTTTTTTAAGCTGGATGATTTTAAAAAATAGGTTCAAAATCATTTTGATTTTTTTACTAAAATATTTTGATTTTCTATTTAATTTAATATGGTTATAAATAAAAATGTTAAATTCTAATGACATTTTTAGGCTAAAAATACATTCAATTAATGATTAATGTAAGGGTGATAAAATCTATTCTAATAAAGTTTCAACATAAAATTTTGGTGAAGCTTTACAATATCACAAAAGTTTCCCAAATAGAGAGAACAGAAAGTTCATCTGCACCTTAACATGAATTAGAAAATAAATTTTTACAAACATAAACCTTCTAAATTTCGATTGAGAATTATATATCTGAGAATATTTTCAAAAGATCAAATAGTATCATGAAAGCGGAGATTTTCATTTATCGTGTATAACAGAGCTTTTGATCTTGATGTTTTATTCAAATCCTTTTAATTTCAGTATCTGCCCTTTCAATCAATGGATGAGCTTTAGATTTCATTTACATTCAGTGTTAATAACTCGTGAAATTAAAGAACTTTGAGCCCGACTCTCTTGAAAAGTTTAAAGAGAAGTAATCTCCTAGAAATGAAATCCTCCTCTTAAGCAGTTTTATATTTAACTCCATTTCAAGTAAACGTTTCCTTTATTTACACAATTCTTCATTTAAAACATTCCTTTTTAAACGCATTCACTCGTTGAATATCTCAAAAAAAGGGGTAAATAGAATATTTAATGCTGATATGTGACATACAATGCATTTGAACTTATTTTATTTAGGATTAAATTTTTAATTTTTCTGCTGTAAAAGAATTAAAAAATTAATGTAAGGAGCAATAATTGTTGGGTACTTAAATCAGAAACCCATTGACAAAAGTTTTCATTGGTCTTTAAGTTTGGTCTTTTCTCTATAAATATTAGATAAAATAAATGCAATATTAAAATATTAATATTAAGTAATTAATTTAATCTTAAGATTAATCAATAATTTAATTTGAAATCTAATAACAACTATTAGTGTTTCAACCATTTATAAGTTTTGCAATAAAATAATATATAACGCATTTAAGAGATATTTTTAACAAAATAATGTTTTATGTAATAAGACATCCATTACATATTCCTCATTTCTTTTATTTTCAAAATTAAAAAAAGAAAAAATCATGTTCTCTTCATACTTACTTCCTCGTTCTTTTCCACCTAATCATCTAAAATAATACAGACAAAACAAACTACAGACAGACAGGCATTTAAATAACAATTCAACATTGTCTACCGCTTTTTTTTTTTTTTTTTTCATTATTTACCACATGCCAGGTGTTTTCTATTATGCATTGTAACATCTACACAAGTTACATCACATGTTTGGACCGTGTGCTTTTGCTGCAAAACTTTCTCTTTTCTATGAAATCTTTTCAAAGTCATTTTAAGTACCATTTGATGAAAAAAGAGTAAAAAGAAATTGTTAATATTATTTGCAACGAATAGGATGTGGATGATCCACAATCGCTAAATTATTTATTCAATTATTTTTCTATTTGTTACACAAAAATATAAGTTCCACAATTTTAAGTATATTTTTTTATGTTTTTAATTTTTATTTGCTTTTTATGTTTTACTTAATTTCAAACACCTTTTGATTTTACTTAAACACTCCTGAGTTCTATTAACTTTCAAATGAATGGCTAAAAAGTAATTTTACGCTTGGCTGACACTTTAAATAACACAGTATTAATATTAATTCTTTGATTTGTAAGAAATAAACACGAAGAAAATTCTTCAGCGACGGTTTTAGTTTGATTCTTATTATAAAATAAAATGCTTGCAAATGAAAAAAAAAAAAATGATTTCATCTTTTTAAAGCTGTTCCCCATTAATTTTATTGAAAATTCTTAAACAAGAATGTTGAGCAATAACAACCAGGATGGCATATCCATTGATCCTCTGGGCTGAATTCGAGAAGTTCAAAGCATTTTGATAATGAATAAAAATACCTTTTTAAAAAGGCCCCCTTCAATGAAAAGGGGAGAATATAAAGAAAACTCCCAATCAATACCGACTTTGATCCCTCTCACCTACAGTAAGATAAACTCTTCACTACGCCATGCAGAAGAAGAAAGAAAAAAGATGAGTAGAACTCACACCCACCGTAATTCCGGAGAACCCAGAGCGAATGCTTGATTTATTTTATTCCCTCATGCCCCGTTACTTTTCAGCTAAGTAAGCGATGAGCATGTTTTAAGCAATGAAATATCCGGAGATATCATGGGAATATCCTAAACGTTCTCCATCTCTTCTCGACCGTACTAAATGTACGAGAGAGAGCAATAAGAGGAATTCTATCATGGGAACAAAGGACAAAAAGAGATCCCTTTGCATTGTATAAAAGATAAAAGACTTTTCCTTTTCTTATCTCTCTTTTTTTTTTTTTTTTTTAATGCTGAAGAAAGACAACGGGGCCTGCCATCCATTGAAAACATTTATTTGGAGAAGCTTGTAAGATTTGTTGTGTTTAGGTAGTAAAGATCTGACACTGTTATTTCGTAAGCTCCTTAATACTTTTGACGTTATTTATATGAGTTCTTACAAGTTCCTCTATCTGTTCTCTACATTGAAAATAAGTATCGGACTGTGATGATGAAATTTTCAGAAATACTATGCAATTCATTGGTATCAGTATGTTTACGTTGTATCAATTGTAAATGAAGTAACATGTAACATTTGTCATGCTTAGGTTAAAGATCTGACACTGTTATTTCGTAAGCTCCTTAATACTTTTGACGTTATTTATATGAGTTCTTACAAGTTCCTCTATCTGTTCTCTACATTGAAAATAAGTATCGGACTGTGATGATGAAATTTTCAGAAATACTATGCAATTCATTGGTATCAGTATGTTTACGTTGTATCAATTGTAAATGAAGTAACATGTAACATTTGTCATGCTTAGGTTAAAGATCTGACACGGTTATTTCGTAAGCTCCTTAATCCTTTTGACGTTATTTATATGAGTTCCTACAATTTCTCAGATCTATACTCCACATTTCAAATAAGTATCGGACTGTGATGATGAAATTTTCAGAAATACTATACAATTCATTGGTATCAGTATGTTTACAATGTATCAATTGTAAATGAAGTAAAGATACATGCTATTATAAATTGAGAAAAGGAAATTTTCAATTTGATGGAACATATAAAACTTCAATTTATCCTATTTGCTTTGAGTTTATAAGTTCTAAACAAATCTTCTGTTATTTAAAATAAGTTCAAACAATAGATGAAACACACAAATGCAAAGCTTTATCCTTAGAAACTACTATTTCATGAAAATAGCTTTTACGCAAATTCAGAAGGGTAAAATTTATTAAATTCTACAACACTTAAGTAACGGATTTATTATGTAAATCAGCTTATGCATAACTTCTTAGCTGTGACAAATGAAATGAACTTGAATCAAATGAACTTTATTTACGAATAAAATTCAATTGTAATTTTTTTTGAATGAATTTTGTTAAATTCGCGTCATAAAAGAAGAGTAGGATTTTCGTATTTTAAAATAAACTTAACATTATTTAATTCAAAGAAGAAACAATATTTTATAAAAAAAGACTTGATATACAGCAGAAAGTAAAAAAACATAAATGTTGACTTCCTCAATAAATAAAATATATGAATATTTTTCAAGTAATAAATTTCAGTTATCTTTAGTTTTCGTTAATATTATGATTATTTTACAGCAATAATATATTTAAATTTACTTAGTGTCATTGATGTTTTTTAGGGATTGTTTATTTGTCTTACAATTAAAAACAATCAAGTACAATTTTTCCTTCAAGTTAATACAAGCGCAGAAAATTCAAACTAAACAAAAATCTCATAAATTATTCGTTCAGTATCTTTCATAAAATAAATTTATTTAAATATGGTAGTAAATCAGTATATATGAACTGTTATAAGTCCTTTGAAACGCATATCTACACATTTTAAAGAGGATTTAGTTAGCGCCATGAAAAAATTCCCAAATGGTTTTTGTGTTTTATTAAATTCATTTACAACGCTGAGTACCAATTGCAAAATAATGAGATTTCAAAATTGGATATCTAAATTATGAGAAAAGTTTTACAAGATTCATATTATATTCTTGCGTGTTCAAAATAAATCAGATATACATGGTGACATTTTTTTCAACTGTGGGAAGGACTACTTGCTCAGATTTTCATTGTATAATCTTAATTATATGGCTCTCTTTCAGAAAAAGAATAGAAATAAATGTATCGTTTATTTAAAATGAGTGTGCCAATCTTTTAGGTTTCTTCAGCTGAATTTAGAAGAAAAAAATTATGTCGAAAAACATCTGAAAAAGATAAGCACCCTCCAGCCGCTAATATCAATATAATTTAATATTAGATTTTATACAAAAATGTTAGAAAATTATGTACAGTATATAAACATAGTTTGAAATTGTTAAAAGCCTGTTGAAATACATTATGGAATTGCGTAAAATCGTCGCAACAATCTTTGATTGCTTTTGGGCCCCGAGGAGGAAAGGAGGACGGTGCGAATCTTCAGATGCACCTTTTATTTTGATGTTAGTTCAAAATTGCAATTGCGCAATGTAGGTGCCTTCTGGGTAACTCTAAATCGGTCACATATCTGTCTTTCTGTGGTGAATCTTTCTGTCGTCAAAGCGCCAGGCATTCGAAAACATCAACAACTCTTTGATTGCTTTTCGTCTATATATTTAAAAAAAGTATCATCGAGTAGGGCAAAAAGATTTATTCACTAAAATTTGTACCATTTAAAAAAAAAGAAAATAACAAATATAGATAGATATTTAAAGAAAAGAATCTTCATTAATGCTTATATAGTCTATAAAAAAAATTAAGAAATGTAAATAGGAAATTTTTTTCTCGTAAACTAATCCTTTTACAGTTAATTCGATCTGATGTTCTCAAAAGTTTTCAAGATATTCCTTTGGTATTACGTTTCTAATTCCACTTTCAATTTATTTCTTGAAAACAGCTGTTCGCATATATAAGTCCTCTCAAAAAATAATGTTGTGCAAAAAAAGCATGATTGTGGAACTAGAAATATTTGCCTCTAGTAAAGTCTGTTTGTAGGTTTTTATTTTTATTACTATCTAACAAACAGACTGTATTAAATTAAAATAGCATTATTGCTTAGAATTAAGGCTTGGAATATTCCAGACATATTATTAAAAGTGTATGGAAATGATTATCTGAATAAAAATTTAATTCAAATGTTAAAAAATGAAAAAAAATATATAAAATATATCAAGTCAAATTTTAAAAATAAAATTAGTATATAAAAATTTTAATGTAATAAGAAAAAATTATTCAGGTTCAACAGATTTATTACGTGGTTAGGCCATGGGTTGCAAATCCTTGATTTACATATTTAAATATTTTCTTGCAAAATACTACAAGTAAAACTAGCTTAAAGAGTCAAGAAATCTGTAGCTTTTAATAATTTTTGATAAAAAACCCAGAACTGCGTTGTAATGGTATTGAAACATATTTATTTCAGTCCTTAAAATTACTTATTTTTGCTCTAAATTCCTGGTTCCTAATGGGGCAGATATCAATCCCTTAGTGGGCAGGGGAATGATCGAGGGGCGATAGCTGGCTCGGGACTAATTAAGGGACATTTAATAAGAGGATAGTGAAGGCATTAAAAAGGAAGAGAATATAAGAAATTCAGAAAAATTATTCGCCTACAATTCTAAAACTACAATTCAACTCTGCAAAAACAGCATACCACAAGTTAATCCTAGATTGTGGATGGTAATACAAAAGTTTTTAATTGCATTTCTTTTTTCATATATAGTGAAAAGTGACTTTGAGCTGTAATAAATTTGTTAACATATAAAAAATTAGTAGCTCTACTACAAATAATTAAGGTAATTTAAAAGAACTGATGTTAAAATTGAAGCTGAGGAGTGAATATTTGATACCCGTGCACCAGGTTTATCCTTCTCATCAGGATCATTTTAATGTTATTCGCAATTTTTGTTCTCACATGATACTTCATTATCTTAATTTTCTAGTTGTAAGATGAATGGTATTATGGTTCACTTTAATAAATAATTTTATAATTTCAAGTTTCAAAGTGTTTTATTTGCAACATCTTTATTTATTATGTTTTAAAACGTAGGCAGTTATATAGATTCATAAAAAAACACAAATTTGTACTACATCTTTCTATTTGTTCTTTAAAGAAAGTCTATTTCAAGGGGAGGGGGTTCAGAGCTAATTTTTTTTTCCTGAAAAGGTGACGGTAAAAATAAAGAAGTTTCAGAATCACTTCTCTAAATCATAAGAAATATTCAATAGACAGTGATGGAATACTGACTTTTAAAGGAAAACTATTTCTTATTAATATCATCAGAGAAATTTGAAAAAAAAAATCATTTTTAAAAATATTTCAAAATCAAACTTCTGTTGTGGTTATCAAATGCTGAGCACGTTGTCAAATATATTGAAAAATCAGCACTGCCCAGGATGCACCATGGGAAGAAAGTGGTACACCGCACCCACATTTTGCCACCACAATTTTGAGAGAATTTCCCGAATGTGGTATCTGGATGTTCTTGCCCTCTTTTTCTGAAGCCCAAGGGAAAGACATTCTAGCTTACAGATTTATCTCTCCAGAATAGTGTTAGACTCTGTAAAGCTTATCGAGTATCGGAACAAGCACCCTTGAAAACCCAACGTGCTATACATGTAGCTGCGGTCAATTCAAAATAAAAAAGAGACGTTTTTATATTGTATTTCAAAAATTGCATTTAACCAACTGTGATTTTGGGATGGAATTCTTGATCAATTCAATTTGTGAAATTAAAAATGGATATGGTTTTATGTACATATTGTAATAATATAAATAATATATATATTTTATTTAAAGATGAATATTGTCATTAACAATTATTGAAATTTTATGATTCATAGCAAACATTTCAGCGGAAAATTTATATAAAGAATAAATAAAGAGTTTATATAAAGAATTTTGTAAATTACAATATAAATCTATGCTAAGATAAATCCTATGAATACTTTAGTTAAATAATTGCTTGTTTTCAAACATATAAAAATCCTTTGTGAAATGGAATTAAAATATTTATTTATCTGTGAGAAAAAAAAACAAATTTATAAAATATATTTATACCCATTACTTACATGTATTGGAAAACTCTTATGAGATTTATATATCCAATAAATTTATTTTTTCGATATAAACATGTGGTTAATCCAATGCTTTTAATAAATTTTAATTAAAAGTACTAAATATCTCAGGTATTACTATTTCAGTTTTACATTTTCCAAGAGAAATTTTTGCAGAAAATCGTAAATTGAATTCTACCAAAAGTATATAATGTTTCAAAGAATTTAAAAGCATTTGAACTCTCGATTTTTTTGAAAGGTTTTATTTAAATAACGCTAAATAACATTAATATAAGTTTAGTTCTCATGAATTGCAACTGAAAACGTTTTTAAATGTTTATTTCAAGTTAAATTTCGTTTAACATCTTGTATTTCATTTCTCCTTCCAATTTTTAATTTCTTATTATTTATTTTGTTTATTTACTTTATTTTTAATTATTTGTTTTTTAATTTATTTTTATTTGCTTTTTGTTCGTCACAAGTTCATTAAATTGAGTTTCTGGATTTGCGTTTAAATTATAATTAAATTTTTTTCTTTATTTCTTTATAATTATTTTTTTTTTTCGATTTCAGAATTCAGATTCATTAATTCTAGATCGAATTCAAGGAATCACATTTACAATTTAATTTAAAATTTTCTCTTTTTGCAGCTTTCTTTTTATTCAATTACACAAAACTTCAAATTCGTTCATCTTATTATATGTCTTCCAAAAAAAAATAATAATCACATTTCGAACAAACAAGTATATTTAAAACTAATTCTGATTGGCAATGGAGAGAACAGATTTTTAACAGATTTTAGAAAAATTTTATAAAAAGTATACAAAAATTCACGTAACATTTTTTAATATATTTTGTATAAGGTGCAATTTTAATTTTCTCAATTGTGCGGACTACAAAATAAATATTTGTATCCCCAATTTAATTTTTAATATAATATTATGCGCCCGTAAATATTGATATTCAGCTTAAAAAAATAAGTTGCATTCTAAGTATCAATAAAAAATATATTGTACATAGATATTACAATTAAAATGGATAATATTTTACAAACTAAATCAATAATCCTCGAAAGAAATTCCGAAACGAAAATGTATGTAGAAGAGAAACTTGTTAATTGATGTAAAGAAATAATATCAGTGATTATAAAAAAATTGCAATAAGTATTTTTATAAAAATTATATTTGTAATGTATATAAAATGGTTTTTTACAAATATATTTTTTTAAAATAATATTATACCTAAAAACAAATTTAGTTATTTTTATTTCGTACCATTGTAAAAGAGTAAATCAACCAACAAGTTATTAGTAAGCAGTAGCCTCTGATATATAGTAACTTGAAATTTAATAGTTTAATTGAGTTATTGTTTAATAATAAACAATAAAAAAATTATTACTACCATCATTCAATAAGATAGCGAATAATAGTTTTACAAATTATATTTGATTGGAAAATGATATTTCAAATGTGATAAAAATTTTGTAATAAATTCTGAGATAATGAAATAACAATTATTTTTCTTTTACATTTTTATATTTTATAAACTAAAAATGATTAGTCGAATGTTTATTATGAAAACAATAATGTTAAATAACAAATCGGCTTGAAATTATATTATTTAAAGCATTTTCGTATCTTAGTTGAATTTTTTTATTAATAATTAATATATTTATTTAAAAATACTATTATTTTCTGTTATCCTTGATTTAATTCTATATTTTATTTTCTTTAATTTTTTAATTTTCGTTAATTAGATCACTAAATAAACTTGGAGTGTAAAAATTCAATTTTGCACTAAGTAAATTAAATTAAGGGACTTGAAAACTTCTTGATTATAAGATATTCTAAGCAACTGAAAACTAAGTAATTGAATTGAAGAATATTGAAAAGAATACGAAACACGTGTGAACAATAATGTCGATTTTCGACAATAGATTTAGTAATTCAATTTTTGTAATGGCGCTTTAACTATAAGAATCTAATTTAAAAGGAAAAAAATGCATTTTTAGAATATTTTTCAATAGGCTTCGACTATCTAATTAATTATTTAACAATACAGCATTAATGTGTTGAAAAAAATATATACAATTTGAATAACTGTAAAATGTATCAAAACATAATTGATTTCATAAAATATTATCCAAAAAAAGATATTTATTAGACAATTTGGTGGTAGTTTAGGATGCATTCAGTGTTCAGACGAGCCAGATAAATCACCAACTATAAAAACTAAACCATGGTTTTTCTGCCCACCGGACACTTTTATCGAAAACTGATCGGTTTTCTAACCTAATCAGGTCTTTGCAACAAAATACTGTTGTTGACGGTGTCGGGTAAGAAAAGCGGGCATTTGTAAACAATTGTCTGTTTGGTAGAAACACGATGGTGTTTTTGTATAGCCTGAGACTTATCAGACTCTTGATCCCGCTATAGTGCCAGTATGTTTTCATATTTTTATTCCTTTACACAAAAATTTTAATACATTTTTATATAAAATGTAAAGTCGGGGGAGGGGGGAAGGAGGGTTACTCGCGTCCGTAGCATATCTTCAAGCTACACATGCCCTTGGGTAGTGCTAAATGAGTAACAGAGATGCAGCCGTCGCTTATGGCATAAATGTCTCTGTATTGGCAGCTGCATTAGAACAACAACATAAAATGTAAAATTGCTTTTAAATGATATTCAGAAAATATATAATTAATAATTAAAACGTTTTACAAAAATGCATGGCTTTCTTAACTAACTCGGATACCAAGCAGAGATCAATAGTAAGAAGAATTAAAGATCAAAAAATATTTTTGGTTTTATTTCACATAGTATAAAATCAAAAATCATGCAAATCAGCAGCACAAAATTTCTTTAGATACTCTATAAAATAAAGCTGTTCAAATAAATTTCAAAACTACAATATTTAAATAAGAAAAATAACATAATTTATATAAAAACATAATTAATTGTTACATTTAAAAGCTATGGATTTTAATAAAAGGAGAAATTCATAAATTTTTTTCCAAAAAATTGGAAAATGATACATTTTTAATAGTATAAAACATGTAATTAGTGCCAAAAAACTATTGAACCTATTTAATTTTTAAGTCAATGCTGATGCAATGAAGGAAATATTTTATATTTTTGAGAAGAAAAAACAAAAACGGAGCTCTAATTTCTTAGACACATCATAAAATAAATAAAGAAGTAGGGAACAGCCTTCATAATAAAGGAAATATCTATTACTGTATTCATAAAGTGGGGTAAAAATAATAAAGGTAATATCCAATTGTTGCAACATGTATTTCTTCATGTAAGATTTTCACAGACTATTATTACTCTAGATTCGAAATGCAGATCAATAAATTCTAATCGTTTTTTTTTTTGACAAAATAATTTATGCAGTTGTATTCTGCAGCCATTAAAATCTGGTTAGGTGGTGAAATAAGTGGAAGCTATAAATAGGTTGCTATATGATAATGACCATAAAGAATTATACCCTAGTAATAATTTAAGTTTTAAAAAATATATCTACAAAAATGTTAGTGTAATTCTATATAACAGAGACATTTCTTCTTAGAAAGTTAAACTTTTTCCAAGAGAAAATATGAGAATTAAATATTTGTATTCTTCTTACTTATCTTTATCTTCAATTTTTTCGCATTGCTTGAACATATATAAGTAAACAAAACATTAAGTCTGAATGTATAGAGTTCAACAGAATGTAGACAGTTAAATTAATAATTTAAGGAAAATGCTTTTTGTAGAAGACAATGAACATATCATTTGAAAGGAATTGAAACAACTAGAAGCCTATTCTTAAGAATTGAAATAATTTATGCAACATAAATTATATTTAAAAATTTACAATAAATAATTATTTTATAAATCATGTACATTCAGTCTGATTGCTAAAAAAATGAAGAATGGGAATTCTAGTTTTAAAATACAATGTAAAATTGCATAACAAAGTAGGAGGCAGTTTAATGAAGACTGCATCAAATGCTTGCCTATTTTCTGTTGTGTTTTTGTAATGCATGGGTATTTCGGCTGGTCAATAATAGCACCAACCAAAACAGAGCGTGCCATCCATTACAGTCTATTATTTCATATTTCTAAGATATAAAAATTCAATTTACGAAAACGTCTAGTCCATGCTAATTCTCGAAATATATAAGTATCTATATTAAATTAGTTAAGTTTTAAATAAGGGGATATATTAAGAAATATGTCTTAAATCCTTTTTTTTTTTTATCTAGCTTTATTAGAAGTAGTCAAACATCATTTCCTTTAAAACTTCTCCCCACTATATACAAGCCATATTTCATGTGTCGTATTTTAATAACATATTTCTTTGTAAAATGTCAGAAAAATTTTTTTGCTGGCATATCTATATTAAATTAGTTAAGTTTTAAATAAGTGGATATATTAAGAAATATGTCTTAAATCCTTTTATCTAGCTTTATTAGAAGTAGTCAAACATCATTTCCTTTAAAACTTCTCCCACTATATACAAGCCATATTTCATGTGTCGTATTTTAATAACATATTTCTTTGTAAAATGTCAGAAAATTATTTTTGCTGGCATATCTTTTGTTTATAAGTAATTTCTTTACAATGTAACCACCTTATTAATGTCATCTTATATACCGATTTGACTAACGATTTCTAATGACTCAGTGGCTATTCCAAAGTTATAGGATAACCAAAAAAAAAAAATTTTAAGTATTCTTTTTTTTACATTATATGAAAATATGTCTCTTTTATATATCTTTTTTAACAGTGGTGTCTATGGTTATGAAGCATATCTATTGTATTTTCTTACATTGGTGAATTATAAAACATAAGAAAATAATAATTCGTTTGTTTTTCAGGCCGTCCAGGAAACGTCTTCCACAACAACAACAACAACAACAACAGAATCAGACAACGACTGGTACTCCTACTTTATCTCAACACCAGCTCCCTACATCAACCATCAGTCTTTAGTCTCCCCTCTTACTAAGAACACCCACTCGTCGAAGCCTACTTCAGTTCCAGAAATTAAACCTAGTAATGACGTCGTATCCCTTGCCATCTACAGCGCCCTCGCTATCGGTGGAAGCTTACAGTGAACATCTTCGAGATAAGTTCCCTCATCGTTGAACAAAAATTGCACCACCATGGTAATGTTTATTTGGCAAATCAAGCATTCGCTAATCTTTTGGTAACAACGCTTGGAATGCCGGCCTTTGCTATAGCGATACTTTCAATAACCATATTTCTCCCTTCGTCTGTTACTGGCAATGGTATATAGCTCTTCAATCTTTTGGAACATCCTGCTTCAATTATTTCTTCATAGCACTGGAAAATTTACTCAGGGCTTATCGTAGTCGTCGCAAAGATTCTAGGAACAAAAACATTGGAGCTTACTCCTACTTTTGTGGTGTCAAAGTCGTCATCGTCTTGGTTGTTTTTTTCTGGACAGCTCCTGGCTTATGGTTGTTAGCTCTAGATTTTTATGATAATAATTTCGATGTATGTAACCGAAGGTACGGATACAACCGTGCTTTTTGGTGTTTCTAGGCCCCATTTTTCTGACCACCATTATGTTTCTGTTAACTATCCAACGCTACAAGAAACATCTGAAGGTTTTGGAATCTCGGAGATGCCTTGAGAGTCGAGAAGAACACTTGCAAAGGCAGTTGGTCAAGAGTAATGCTGTTGCATATCTGATATTTCTCGGTTTCTGGATGCCATTTTTAGTTACGATCGTAACATCATCCCCCGAAACTATAATAAGGGCGATAAAACGAGATAGCTCTCAAGTCGATTACGTATCTGGTCCTACCAATTCCGTTGAAAATGCTCTTCGAATAGCTCAGTCCTTCAGCTGCTTCTGCCCTTTTATATACGCTTTTACTAATGGTACCTTTGCGCAAGCGTTTGTGCACCTGGTGAAGTACTTCTGTTGCAAGTCCCACTCGAGTTCTCCAAAAGTACTTTACAAGAAAGGCCCAGAGGCACAATTCGTGTGCATAGGTATGGAAACGCGTTCCCGTGGTACTGCAGTGACATCCGTTGTAACGCACGAAAGCTCAAGAAATAGTTCGTATCTTTAAGATACTAAACTTGCCCTAGTTTAAGGTATCCGAACATCTGAAAATAAAACTTCTACTTAAAATCCTCATTATGAACTATATTTTTTCAGTTAAATATTATGTACAAGTTAGAATTATAAGAATTATTGTAATTATAAGCATTTAACCAAAACATTAATGTTTTTTTTAAGTTTTCAAATATTATTGCCCTAATTTATAATTTAGATTATCATAATTTGCCCCAGACATGCTTTCCTCTGAAGTTTCACATCAATTTTTTTTTTTTTGAATTTTTCTTAGCGTGTTTTAAAACATTAATAAAGAATGCGCTTATTTTACTTGACGTAGCATCACAATAATAAAAATTCATTTGAGATATCACCAATTTTTTAAGAAATTTCTAAAATCATATTATTTAAATACTTTTTGTTCCAATACACTTAGGTTTAATGAATTCGTTAATTTTTCTATTTTTATTTTTATGTTTATTATTGTATTTTTAGTACACATCGTTCAGCCAATATTGTAAACTTGAAAATGTAGATATTTTTTATAGATTTTGAATTTACAGCAATTTAATTGATAGTTTCTGAATTTGATAGTATTAGGCAAACCACAAGGAAATATCTGGAGAAACTCCGAAAGGTATGCTTGGGGTAAATTTCACATTTCTTCATTATTTTTTTTTAAGTAAATTAATAAAAATATCATTTTTAAAATAAATTTATTAAATTAAAAATTATTTTAAGTATTTATTTTTAGATATAAAATTACATCTCTGATTATTGTATTTCTGAATTTCTTTTGATATAAGCAATTAGGTAAAATAAGTTTTTTTTTAATCCAGATAATTGGAGTTAAGATTCGGTATATGTTCGGATACCTTAACAACTTTAAGAATGAGAAGATCAGCTGTTACTTTACTCTGCATTCATTTCAACAAAATTTATACAAACATATCTCTTAACGACGAAGGAGAGATATATTTTTAAAAAGAAATTATGGAAGTGAGTGTTTCCGCACAAAATGTTACAAACATTTTTAAACCATTTAAGACTAGTCGATGAAACCTAGACGGATAGTCTGTTAGAGATACTGAAAAGCTAGAGGACTAAAGTGAGAAATATTTAAGAAACGCTATTATTCCTGATAAATCATATCACTTACGCTAAGTATTCGGAAATCTGCTTCTCTCTGTGAAAGTGTCCTTACGAGATTTACCGTCTAGAATCTCCTAAAGTACGAAGCAGAGATGCATAAAAAAAACTAACGAAACCATATCCGAATTAAAAGCTCATTCTATAATTTCCTTTATTCCATACCTTTTTCCATTTTTGTTTTTCGTAAAAAAAAAAAATCATTTTGTTGTTGCTACTAAGAGCTTGTAGGTTGTTTAAAATATGTGTTTTTACACATATTTCATTCATTCTATGACGCCATGTACAATGCTGTCACAATATTGTGCAGTAGTTTTAATTGTAAAGAAATTAATCTATTTCACTCATCGGTGCTGTATCAATAATAGAGCCTTGGAACTAAGAAATCTTTCTCGTACATTTGAATACTTTAAAAACATTTCTAAATAAATTTTGAGGAAAATATTTCTAAATTTAAATACTTGTTTTGTGTTTTATTTGATTTTTAGCAAGCTTTTATACCTTTTATGCTGAAATGATAATTACATCACTACCTGTTTTATTCAATAAATAAATGTTAACAAATTAATTAGCTTTTGCACGAAATTTTTCTAAATGATCTTAGCTTTTCTTATGTTATTAATATTTTATAATTATAACTAAGGCGTTTTCTATAAGTATTTTATACAAAAAAACTTTTACCATATAAGTTTGTAACTTTTAATTATTTTTTATTGTTCTAGAATTCATTGGCTACAAAAATATAGTTTAAGAAACCTATGGGAGAAATTTGATCAAACAGCAATGTATTTTAAAAGTGCTTATATAGTTAAAACCATATCCTAAAGTTTATTTTCACTACTGAAGTATATCAAAGTAAGGTAATAAATATTTTCAACAAGTTATTAAAGCATGCTGTCAAAATTTATGTAACATATCATTTTCCTTAAAACTCTATTGTTTTATTTATTTTCAAGATCAATTATTCAAGATACCTTATCTAATGAATTTTTATCTAACCTACTTTAAAATCTCCTTGGCTCTTGCATTATTTTTACTCAAAGCATTCCCACTTAGTATTGAGCTTTATAAAATAATTTTAAAATTTTGGTTTTGTATTCCTTGAATTTCCATATTTAATATTATATCATTGTGCATAATCGAGCTTTATTATTATACACACAATGTTTTGATGAAATGATATTTAATAGATTTCTTAAGATTTGGAACATTTAAAAATACATTTTTGAAATATTTTAATGTATGCGAGACCACTTTAAGTTTTCTACTCATTCTTTTTTTCACCTAAAATAGTTCAATATAAAAGCAAATCAACTCCGCAAAATGTCCATGAAAGTATGTCTTTAATGAAAGCAAGTTTGCTCTAAAATTCTTCACCTTTAACTGCTCAAATTTGCTCACCCCAATTTATACGAAAGTGGCTGTATTGTATTTTAAATTTTCTTACTCAAAAGATTTCTTATTTAAATTTCAATTCTTTGCAAAGATATTTGTGTAGTTTATATGATATACAATAAAATTTAACTAAATGCATTAATCTAGATCTAAAAGGCATTTGAAAAAAATAACAAGTCATCGTTGTAACCGTAACTCTTATTAAATTAGATGATAATGATTAGCATCATATTATGAAACATAAAGAAGTAATCTAATATTTTTAAAAAGCAGCATATTATCAATAAAAACATTTTTCCAGATTTTGTAAGAAACATTGTTTTTCAATTTGTAATAACCTTCACTAATGGAGTTGGATATTTTTAACCTTGTTTTACCGAATACATTTAATACAGTCAAAACAACAATATTTAAATATTTCCGCTATACTTAAAACAATACAATTTTCCAGCAAACCCATATCCTTATTTTAAAATCATTCTTTTCTTCTATTTTGCATAGGGATATATTAATGTCCAGCATTACGTGACGTCAACGCAATTCGAAGAAGAATTTCAGGCAGAAAATAATTATCTTTCCCTCACACTCCTTCAACAATTAAGCCCACAGATTTCGAAATCAGGAACCCATACATTAACTGATTTCAGGTCATAAATTCAATAATAACTTTTACTCTAAATTGTAAAAACATCACTACAGAGCGCCAAAATATTGTCATCGAGCTAATTCTAAGGTACGTAGAACATACATGAAATATTGTGAGATCTAAAACTCAAAATAGACAGCGAAATTAACATTAATAATAAAGTTTATTCAAATAAAATTATAGTATTGTTTCCTTCCTTACCTTTTCTTCTTTATAATTAGACGCAAATTCTTAGATAACTTACCAAATATTTCTGAAACACACAAAAAGGGTATTAAGGCTGATATACACTAAAATCTGAATAAGTTTTTAACCCAATGTCAATTTAAAAGGCATTTGCTCAAAGCATATTTCCCATTATTTTCCCATTTATAGAAAAATAACTAAAAAAATGATTTTGCTTGAATAGAAAATACACACTTACTTTTCCTTCATACAAGTGTGTTTCTAAGCAGACTGACATCTCACTTCAGTACGTAAAAATCCTACTTATATCTAATACCAACTGAAAGTAAGTAGGACATAATTTGAAAGAAAGAAAAGAAAAGGCATCATTTAAAGAAGAACTGAAAAAAATGTACCAGAACGAGAAGTATACATGAAAGCATTAACAAACCAATAAGAAATTTTATTGGTTTGTTCATAGAGTTCCTGCCATTGACCAACATGTGTGGTAGAATCACTTAACTCAAATGCAAGGTATGAAGTCTCTACAAATGGCTGCAAAAATTTGGTGTTCGAAAATTCCAAAGAACTGGTAACTAGCATGGAATCTAGTCCGCTAGTAATCAATATCAAATAACATCGATCCCACTTTGCAAAAGTAGAGCATGACTCTAACGATTTACGAATTCAAGATACTTGGTTAAATAGTATCATAACCACATAGTATCATAGTAGCATGGTAAAATATTTAGTAGACACGTACCTCTACCTCTGAATCAATCATATGTGAGGTAAGTACGCATAAGTCTTATTTCCTGGTGGCACAGAAGACGAAAACCATTTATAAGACAACAGTCATTAAAATGAAATGGTTTTCAGAAGACACTGGCCAGTCAAAGTAAAGTAGTTTAGCTTTCAATTTTGTAGTTGCTTTGGTCGAGACGTACAGAAGAACACTGTACGCAGGTATATACTTTTCTGTTCCTACGTGTTAAATTCATTAATATACTTGATTCGTGAATGTTATTGTATGGTGAAATATGTAGGTACTTGAATGTTTATAGTGTTAATCCCTCCTTCCTCGTAATATATTCCTAAATCAGCTTTGCAACCCAGCAAAGCAAAATTTCCTTTTACTCTTATGCTTGATGTGGAATGTAACTGGACATTTTCAAATATGGATAGTACTTGATTTAAATTGTACAAATATCAATATGAATCCATTTAATCCTGAACCATATCGAGCACCTGTTTAGGGAGCACTGATATATCATATAAACTTGTTAAAGTAAAAATCAATGTTTGATATTATATATGATAAATGTGATGTATTTTCGTTTAAAATTTTGAGCATGTCTATACTATTGTGCTTGTAGTTAGAAGATTTTGTAACTGTGCTTATAATAAGAGTGTTTCTATGCATGCAAATTGTAAACACTTCATGTGAAGTGTACTTTATGTCTATATAAACATGATCATGTAGTATTTGGCCCCAGGTAACTTATCATATATATTCAAAATATGTCAATTTTTATTGCATTTATTCCTAGAACTACAAAACTTTAATTTTAATGATTTATTCTGATGGTCGAAAAAATTATATTTATCAGGTAATTATGAATTTCAATTGAAAACTATTTAATTATTCTTATTTATTTGAGTTTTTAATATTTTTAAAATTAAATTAAGTTTAATTTTTGTACCAAAGATAAAATTTAAATAACTTTTCGTAAAACACATATAAAACAACACTTATCTTTGATACAGGCATATTTCCTCTTAATATTTCGTTATTGATATTGTGGATGTTTGTATTAAAACGTATTTAGATGTGATATGAAACCATAAAATATGATTCATTAAAACCCTCAATTTTGCTTGAAATGTGATGTGACGTAATGTGATGCTGTTGTGACCTTTGTATATTTTATTAAATGTAAGCTGGTTGCTAGCGTGCAATACAGCTAAATATTTAGTTACGCATTTTACAAACTTGTATGAAAAAATGCTTAGTCGTTGGATTTTTATGTAAATAAAAGCCTAAGTCATTTGTGAGTTAATATATGTACTGTAAAAATTGTATTTATAATGCAGAAAAATCTTACAATGTGTTTGAATTTCATATTTAATTGTGTTTTTCACTGAAAACGTGTTCAAATATATTTGCTTTTATAGAAATTTAAGTTGTTAATGCTATCAAATATGAATAATTTCATTTATGTATTTTAATTATGATTTTAAATATTGGAAACTTTATAAAGCTAAATCAGTTTATAAAGTTTCCAATATTTAAAATCAAGATTGATTATGCATCTGATATCATAAATTGTGTGCATTCAGTTAATAACTGAACATCATAACTGCTTTGTGTCTGTAAAGTCTGTATTGTATTGTATGGTATTGTATTTTCCATTTGTATTCTTAAAATAGTAGACATATTTAAACATTTCTATCGTAATAGATTTAGTAGATTTTTAATCTTAAAGTTTTCATCTCAGCTTGAATTTCAGCATTTCGGAGGAAGTTCTTACAACTCACTCATGTAAAAAATGCTGTTAATTCATTTGTTAGCTTTTCATTTAGACTTAGTTTTATTTAGACCTAAAAACTAACTCTAAGAAATGAACATAATCGTAGACATTAGGGATTCCTATTTAATTATGTGTTTAATATTTAAACTTTTAAGGTACTTCAACATAGATAAGTTTATTCATACAATTCAGATTTTCAAAGATACTTCAAGGCAAAAATTATTTGAAAGAAATCTAACTATTTAATTTATTGAATTTTTAACTCTCATAGTATTCACATGCTTTTGTCATAAAGTGTTACATTATGTGTTTATTTATACCATCCTGCATTTGCAAAATCTCAACATCTCAGATTAAGCAAAAACTCCACATTTGTATTCAGACAATTATTTCTGTAATGCAAAAATAGTACTGTCGAACAACAATTTGAAACTGTATATTTATTTATTTCTCTTAGCTCAAATTTCATTTGTTACAATGCAATTTTCTGTTCTCCACGCCAGCCCATTTGCTGGACTGAGAAAAATCTGTTATCCCTAGAATATTAATCAGTATGAATATGTCTATCTTTATCTTCTGGATAAGCTGGAAAGATTTATCTTTCCCAGCAATTGTTAAATATATTAAGCTTTTCACAATAGCCAAGTCCTGTTTAATATACTAATAGTCGCTTAGTCTAAATCTTTAACGAGTAAAGCAAAAATACCATTCTAACAAAAACATTAACTAGCCGTAACATTATAACTATTCTTCTTCTCAAAAAAACTATCATTAGCTGAAATTAGCTCTTTATTAAAAAAATTTGAAATTAATAACAGTGAATTAACTACCAAATTTAGTGATATATTTTTTTAAATTGGTATAATTATAAACATCCAATAAAGTGACAGTTAACTTTATGCTAAAAACATTTTCAATACAAATTGAAAAAAAAATGAGTGGCAGACACACCCACTTTTTCATTAATATTTTATTATTTATTATGTATAAAATATTATGGAATATCTATTTATCACACATATTTATTTAAAAACACAGAATATAAAAGTAGAATAAATAAAATTTAGAGGATATAATTAAAACAAATATATTAGTAGATGCCAAATTTTTATTTAAAATGTAAGCATTGTTTATCGTTTATGTATTTCTTTTTTAAGCATATTATAAAACTCGATAAAATTTTTTTTTTTATTAAATTGTGCTTTCAAACCGTAAAATAACTTTTTTTTGTTTTTAGTAAGTGCAACTGAATTTTTTGATACGATTCAGAATTAATACTCTAGGGCATAAATAGATTTTGATTGTCAATTTTGTTTTAAGTTAACTATCCTGTATGTCTGTTTATTGTAATTAATGAAAAAATGAGTAAATATTATTTTGTTCTGGAAAAAGTGAAAGAAAAATTTTGTATTTGCATTGGTGTTAAATGTCGGATATTTGTAATTGAATATTATATACTTCTGGTATTTATATCTTATAAATGAATGTATTTATCATCTTAGTATCAATAAATATGTTCTGTATATGTATTGATGTATGTTATAATAAATGTGTATTAATATCAAATTTTATCCTTGAACTAATGTTACACTATTTATAAAAGGATCACGTTATAGGCTTATAAATATTTATTGCTATCAGAATAAGTAAAACAAAAAGACTTGAATTAAATAAATACCAAAATAAAAATAAAGAATTTAAAGCCAAAATAAAACCAATTAATATTCAAAAATATTTTAACAGTAAATGACAAACGTAAGACAATTTCTAATGTTAGAAAGCAGCATTCTATTAATTATGATTTCATGTAGTAGTATTTTTCTGTACATCTGCAAGCTTCGTCTATACATCTCGTCTCGTGTCATATTTATGACAGACAGCTGACCAACGAATGATGGAGAGACTACATTAAAAGCGTATTGTTTGTGAAATAACACAGAAAACCTGCAACTAGGTAGCTTTGAGTGTTAATTCGAGACGATTAAAACCTGTGTCTAAATAACCATCGAATCCCTTCGTATCTGAAAGCAGTGACTGCAAAGGGCCTCTGAAGCCTTTTGCCCCTAACCACTGGGGCACCAGCTGGACAACTTGTAGGTGGAGAATAAAACCACTGCATGTACGAAAATGACCAATCTAAATCTGTTATGCCGATGTTAATTAAAAGAAAAAAATATTTGAGAGGGTTTTTTTTAACATTAGAGAGGCTCGTATTCTACTACGAAGGGTTATAACAGTAGGATAATGCCTTCCAGGAGGACGATTAGGGTAATTACACCACGTTTTCGTGTTGTGTGTATCAAAACCTGGAATATTCACACCAGGCAGCCTTTTAAACTATCGATGCTGACACTTTACACGCATGTCGTAATCGCCGCTGGGTCTCCTTTCTTCTGAAAACAATAAATGCAATGGATGCTGCCAGTGGATGTGAACCCGAACCCTCCTACACCAGGTGAGTACGTTACCACTGGGCTACGAGTCGCAGGCATCGCTTGCATCGAATTACATTTTACTTTACACATTACATTACATGTACAATTACATTTTAATTTGTTTATGTCACTTCAAATATATACAATAATACTACCTTTTACTATTAATAATTTACCTCTTAAGTTTTATTCTTTCTAAAACATACTTATAAATAACAAGTAGTGACTCTTAAAAATAATTGCAATTTCTATATTTTCTACTGAAATCACTTATGTTTGAATCTTTTAAATCATAAAGAGTTTTCTCTATAAATAATTATTGAAAAATATAACCTGGTGAGAAAAAAAACTGTCATTATTACTATAAAAATGTGTATTATTTTCAGTTAAACCTATTTTAAAATATATTATTGTTGGAATCGGTATTATTTTTATCTTAAAATGCAACATTCAACATTTCTATAAAATTACAATTTTTAATGACAATTTAAAAGATAAAAATTAAAACATTATTTATATATATTAAATCAATCAATTAAAAAAATGAAATTTTAAAAAAATCTTTTTTTATTTATTTTTTTTTATTTTATTTTTTTGCATTTACTTTTTCTTTTTAACCGTTTTAGAAGCGAGACCGGGAAAAAAATTTACTCTGGAATTTATGAAAGAAAGTAAATTGATGAGTTTAATCGAAAATGATTTATTGGGATCAAAAAACAATAAATGCTTCATTCCGAAATAAATCCAAAAGGGTAAATTCTGCCCATTTTTAATTATCACAATAATCGTTTTAGGTCAAAATGTTTTCACCTAAAACCAAAATACATGCAGAAAAATGAAGCACGCCAAGGCGCTTATTCTAACGCCAATGAAGGTCACGCGAATTCCCACGCTCAGCGAAAAAATAAATCTTGCTGCATAGTTGCACCCACTAAAGCAATAAAATAGCAACATAAAATATGCAGGCACTCATGCTATTTGGGAGCCATCCCAATTAATGAAACAGGAATAGCATTAAACACTAGTCAAAACAAGAAAAATAAATTAAACAAAAATTTAATCATTTACATTGAAGACTCAAGCAACGAAAATTATTTTACAGATTTCAAAGAGATGTCTCCTTCTAATATTAAAATCCCAAATGGTTTCAAAATAAAAAGGGATTAAAAATATATCTTTTAAAAACAAAGAAGCCCAAATAAAATATTAGTGATTCACATTGACAAAATTATTTGAAAAATGAACACAATACATTACAGCATTACAGATCTAAATTAGTTACAGCAGTGAATTTTCTTAAAGAAAATATGAAAAAATTAAAAAACAGGACTAGGGTGGTGCAGAAAGAGGAATCCTATATAAGAGAAAACAACTAAATTTCTAAAATTAATATTCAGAAATGGAGAATTTGTTCTCAGATGATATGATGGTGCAGATTAAGGCAACAACAGAATCACTAGAAAATTATCTAGTGGAAATCTCTTTCAAATTGGTACTAACATAATTTGTGGAGCACAAAAGATACAAAGCTACGTAGCTATGTCTTCCACCGTATATATCACCAAATACCGCACAAGAAATTTAATGGTTAATAGAGTTGACTGACGACTTAAGACAATCTCGTAAACAAAAATTACATTATATGAAGACAACAAATCCTTAATCAAGTTGTTCCAAACTGAAAAGACAAATTCAAGAATAAAAGCTGTTGACGTAAAATACCACCCCCTAAAAGATCTTCAAATAAAATCAGTCATAGTGGTACAATACTTACCAAATGAAAAATTGATCGCGAAAACTTTTACAAAACTAACTAATAAATCCTAATTCGAAAGATTAAGAAACTTACTATAGATTATGTCGAATTTACACATTCAGTAGAAGTGTTGGTTTGGTTATCTTGTTCACACTTTAGGCTAAACAAACCGGGACCTACAGTTTAACGTGGGATTCCGAACCACCAACAAATATCCATGCCGAAAAGATTCGAATCTGAAGTCTGTGGTACCAAAAGCCAGAGCTCCAGCCAGTTGGCCATCAGGCCGCTAGAGTGCTTGAGCAGACTGACTAATCCAGCCTGGTTAAAAAGTCGCCAATTCTATAGACCTTTGTTTATGCCATCGATGCTTTCCATCACAATGTATCTTGTTCTAGGAAGATGTAGAACTAAAAATTATTGTTCCTTCCTGTATGTACAAATATCATAATTTTGCATGTATTATATCAACCAACAAATAAATTCGTTTAAATGTATATTGACGGGATTGCTCAATTAGGATTTATCTATCATGGAATAACCATAATGTTTATTTTCCGTATAAACGTATCGACAAGTATCCAATCTTCTTCAGGAAAACTTCATGATTCTTTTATTTTTTAAAAGGCAATTTGGCTACGAGCTTTACTTCTAACAAAAAGTCCTAAGCAGAAATACTTCATATTAGGCTAAATTAATAGAGTTCAAGCTTGATTCGTTTTAAAACACAATCTATTCTTCTTGTTTTACACTGCACAAAAAAATTAATAATTTCCTCCTTGGACTTTAAGTGACTGAAAAGAAATGTTTATTCATGTGAAGTATTGTAAGTACGTTTAATGCTAAATACCCATGGCTATCCTGAATCGTCTTTTTCAATATGTCCAGGTAAGGGAATTTCAAAATTTGTAATTTCTGATTTCTTAACAATCTGTTATTATCTATTATTTAATCTTGATGTTGAGCTCGCTTATTAAAATTTGTATATCTATAATATTTGCGTCTTTTAAAAGGGACATTGTGGTCAAATTAGCCTAAAGTGTGCACAAAATAATCACAGAGCGACAAACCAAACCAAAAGTGACATTGTAATCACATTTTCCACTTACTTCTTACTTAAATGATTTCTCAGATGTCTTTTTAATGTTTGACTAAATACCGACTTTTGACCACTTTTACAGCAAATATGAAAGCAAAATAATGCATTTTTTATATTACTGTAACAAAGCCAATTTTTTCCGTGTGTAGCATTTAGAATTTGTGCATGGAATAAACTTCACATTGTTGCCGTTGATATATTAGAATATTAGATTAAAATGGACTTTCTCATGGAGAGACAACTGTGAAAAATTAAATTTTTTTTTTTTTTTTAGTTCCTTTAGAGTCGCAGATCTTATTTCTTGGGGATAAAAGGATAAATAACCAAAATAAAGAAAAATATGAATTACATAGAGTATAAACATTTTAATTATTTAATTCTGAACTTTATTACATTCAAGCATATGGTACTGAGCTTTAAACGCAACACACGATTTGTCAAAAAAAAAAAAAAACATCACCTTGCACTGTGTGATCGAAAGTGTTCATTCTGCCTAGCATTCAGCTACTATCTTAAACATGTGCGCATGTGCATTACACTCAAAAGCAGCATGCTTGTTTACTGATACTCACTGAACTTAAGGATTATGTCATGTACCAGTGTAATGAAAGAATTAAAAGAAATTTTTGATAATAGATGGAGAATTCCCTGCATTCCTGCACACTTAGAATGCTGTAAAGATATTTCGATTTAACGCATGTGTACTAGAACAATACAATACATTAATTTAAATAGAAAATTTTGCTTCTTTTCTTTAAAATTTTTATTTTTTCAGAGAAATTTAACGAAAGTCGACATTATTTACTAGAAATTTATAGAATTTAGAATAAAAGAAACGAGAATTTTTAAACAAAGATAAATTAGTTTTAGTCAAATTATCAATCTTTTATTTGTCAATGTCAAAATAGCACTTTATTTTATTATAGAATGAATTAAATGTTGAGTATCTACAAAGACGTAGCGCATATTTCATGGTTTTTGCAATGTTTAAAAATCTTATTTAGAAATCAATGAATGGAATAAAACGCTGATAAATAATTACAAACAAATCCGTACAATAGGGCATTCCCCTATTTCACTCTAATATGTATATTTCAAGAATTGGGAAAGCCTCCTTATGACACACTCTCTTACCAAAGGTTTTTAGAATCAAGTGTTGAATAGTCCTTTCTTAGCTCTATTAAATGGTGTAAATGGTAATTAAATGGGGGCTAATTGATTAATAATTGCTACAATTTTATTAAAAGTGATTAATAATACCCGATTAATGGTTGATTAATAGTAATTTATATAATATCAATATGAAATACATATTATCATTATTTTTAATAAAAATATTATTTTATTTTTAGTTAAATGAAAATAGAATATTTTTGAAACTTTTGAACCCAACCAAGTTTTTATACAGTTTTTTTCATCCTAATTAATTTTTTCTCTTATATCATGTTATTCGGAGTCATCTGTATCTTGTGAAACCTACTAAACTATTAATAGTTAAATCATACAAGAAACTATAAAGTCACTAATGTATTAAACTACTAAATTATTAAATCACATGAATAATAAAAAGTGACAAAAATCTCATCAGCCATAATTCGATCTATAGAATGTACAGCACAACTAAGGTCTAAAAGCTGCATAGAAGAAATAACTAGTGAGAAAATACTTTTGTGTAAGAAACAAAAACTGTGCAAATCAATCATGTGATGAATACCATTCAGAAGTTTCCGTAAGAGTTCTTAATCATGTCATATCAAATGAGAGAACCTTCAGCTCTTGAAGGATTGAAATAAACCATTTTGTACACAAAGCAATAATAGAAAAACTATATATTATTCTTCCAAGTTTATGACAAAGATCAGATAATACAAACTAGATTCTCCGAATTCAAAATGAATCGATTATTATTTAGCTTATTGTTATAAAATTAATAAATGTCTCTTTAAATGATTTATGGCAATTAATAAAAAAACTGGCTTTTGTAGAAATGTAAAATTTCCTAAGGCTATATGCAAAGTAGCGTCATTAGAAGAATTTATAGTCTCAATTAAGGAAAAGTCTTATTATAAAGAAAAACACAGTTTAGAAACACATTGACCTACAGTTACACCTGATGAAATATATTACTAAAGGTTAAAAAGTTGAAAGGAAATTTATAAGAAAAGTATCCAGCAAATGTTTCATTTGAATAGTACAATATAGAAAATAAACTTTTTATTTCTAAAGAAAATTGCAGGATTTCAAGGGCAAATTATTTCCTCGTTTGTCTCGTTTTAGTTATCTATTAAATGATTTATCTGAAAAAAGGATCTCTTGAAATTTAATGATGTCATATGACTTAATGACGTCAAAGCGCCTTACAAAGACGTTTTTTAATTAAAAAATAGAGGTGTTCTGTTGCAGAAAAAGATGACAGATCATAAACATTAATTGCAATTATGTGAAAAATTAGACTCAATTTATTATAAAAATTAGTTTATTTTTCTTTCATAAAAACAAGCGGAATTTCTTAACCAATCTTGTGAAGGAATAAAATAAAAAGACACTGTCAAAGCATAAAAAGTAGTTTAACTACACATATTATTTTACTAATTTGGAGATAATTAACAATGAAGATCTTCATACTTATACTTCTACATTAACTTGAATAATAATTAATAGTAAAAAATAATATTTAATAGTAAATTTTAATAGTATTTAATAGTAATATTTAATAGTAAAAAAAAAACTGATGTAGAAAGTTATTTACTAATCTGTCAAAATTATCAAAGGCTTTTTGATGATCCCTTTAATTAAACTGTAAAATCCTTACAGATGAAAAAAAAAATCTGTGTAGTAGATATTGTAATATTGTAATGGTTCTAGAACAAAACCCTCATGGAATTGGTAACTCAAGGTTGCCAGATAGCCGGTAACTCCATCTCAGTGACTCAGAAAACCAGGTCTGAAAAACAATCACAGTATCTCAGAGACCACTCGATAACTACGACCGTCCAGGTTGTATCGGCTGCATCTTTATCGCCTCTATTTCGATGAGCACTTAACGTGTTACAGACCCGTAATGCTATTTTCTAATTGTTTTTAATGTAATAAATATTGCATTAAGTAATTTTGTGTTATTCAATTCCTTCTATTAGCTCACACTCTCCATATATATATCTTTTTCAAATTTTCAATCGTTCTTAAAATACTTTTATTCGTCCACTCAAGTTCAAGGTGTTTTTAACTTGTAGTGGATGACACGTGATGTTAATACATTTTTTCAAATATTAATTCAGTAATTAAATTAAATTAATTAATTTTAGTTTTTTTTTTTTTTTTAGATTTAAGATGCATATATCTACCAATAGATGGCGCCAGATATACTTAAAAAAAAATGAATGAAAATCATTTATAAAGGACTTTCTTCAATATAGTGAAAGGAATAGGAATTGACATAATTTTTTTATATATATATATTACTTGTTTTTTAATATTGTAAGTCAAATGAATCTTTCATAAGCAATATATTAATTGCGGGGAAAATGCATTCAAATTGTTGTATATGGGAAAATAAAAGAGTTAAAAAAATTACGAATAAAAAAACAAATTATTGTAACTGTAACATCATTTTGAGATTTATAATCTTTTGAAATTTAGGCGATATTATTTCATTGACCCTTTTTTCTGTATCATCTGAAACGCCGAATTCTTTTGCTTAATTTTGTTTATTCAACATACAGGATACCTCTCTAAATGTTTACAATTCCAAGAACCATAACAGTTAATTTAAATTTTTTCTCGCTCAAATAAAAGCTTAAATATCAACTTGACTAAAACCTTATTAATTATTTATTGAAAATTTACAAAATCCCTCTTAAAACATTTTTAACTCTTATGGACAAAATATTGACTAAATAAAAAACATTTTCACATGTAAATGCTTTAATTACTTTAAAATAATAACCATTTTACTTTAAATTCATTAAAATTTACAGTAAATATTTAATTCAAATTAATTTCTTAATTGTTATCAGATTTATATTCTTAATAATTGATAATATTCCATTTTTTATAATTGAAGAATTTTACAGCCTGCGAATATGTTGACATCTTTTCTGAGGGAAAACCCTTTCAATAGAGAGTTTTTGCATACCGTACTTTACAAATATGGTATTTTTTCTTCCCTAGCGCGCATGCTCATAGGAAACATTATTACAGATACGCATGCGCAATTTCCTATGAGCATGCGCGCTAGGGAGAAAAAATACCGTATTTGTAAAGTACGGTATGCTAAAACTCTAATATATCAAAGTTATTCTCCATAATAGAAATTGATAATTTTTTCAAGTGTATGTATAGCACATATGTTTATCGTGTAAAAAACAGGAAAACTGCTTTCAGCAGTTTGAATTGAGGCAAGATATTCTGTTATAACTCCACCCAATCGATTTGCTCTTCAAAGTAGTGAGTACAATGCAGGCCACTAGTAGAAACCGATTTTGATTTCCGTTTTTCCACTATTATTTGTTCACAAATCAGGCATTTTTTACCAAATTATTCCATGACTCATATCTTAATTTTTATTTGTTTGGAGATCAGCTGTTTTTCTCCAAGTTTACTGAATCCAGTAAGTCTATTAATCCAAATGTATTTAATTGCAATCCAGGGTAAGGAGACTTCACTTGTAAGACCAGTTTTGCGAAATTTTAATTTACTTATTAATATTAAAAATATAAAAATTTTACTATAACTCAGACTTGTTATTTGACGCATTTAGTAAAAGAATAATTTTTATTGCAATAATTAAATACGGATTTTAACAGATGTGGAATTGTGTTATAATATGTTTTAAATCAAAATGGTCAAATAACTACAAAATGGATGATAATAATTGCTTGTTATTTAACATAAATCCTCATTAAGAATATCACCAATTTGTTATGTTGTATAGGTTTAGTAATCTAAAAAACATTACACCATGAATAAAAACTAATGCATAATTTAAGATAGTTAAAATTTTCTCTTTAAAAGTTAAATAAAAATACATATTTCCATTTTTCTTAATTAAATACATTCGTTATATGTATGTGGATGAAATTGATTTAAAAACTCCTAATTAGTGTTTATTAATAATTTATTTAATAATAAGTGTGAAGCTTTTTAACGGTAATGCTTAGCTTAATCCTTTAAAATAACAAACTCCCAAGCTCACAGAAACAACTATATGATAAATATCAAGCAACTTTAGATTGATTTCAAAACTGTAGAACGACAACTTAATTACTACCATAAACATAGATTTCATAGGTCACCTTGTGAGAGCAGTCGAATTTTCGAGGGACATTTTTGACAATTTGTTCTGAAATAAAATTTCTCTTTGTATTTACTTAGAATGCTGGAAAATTGCCAATCTCTGTCATGGACATCGTGATTAGGAAACACGACTCTTTTGCGTGAAATTTAATTTTAACATTGAGGTCAGGGACGGGTCCTTTTAAGGAACAAGATTTCATAAACCTTGTTGGAAATTTCTTCTTGTAAAACCCTTTGTTCGCTTATTACATCAACACTTTTAAAAAACACTTTCAGCATTCAATGTCGAGATCTAACGAAGGATGTTTCGAATGTCTTGTGTTGTCATGGGAACACCATTGTGTTTTCAATGAAATCTAGAAAATTGTCTTCCATGTCAGGCCTCCCATTATTGTATTGAACTAAGCTTGGATGGATAGCAAACTCAGTTTATGTTTTTATCACCATAGACAGATTGTTATAGCAAAAGATTGTATGTTTAAAAATAGAAATAACAAAAATGTTACGATCTAAGAGAATAATTCTTGTAATTATCCAGACATGCAAACTTTTTTTAAATATTGATTTTGTCAATTCTGATATTTAACATCTTTAAAAAGAAAGCAAAAGAAAAATACGATAGTTGTTTTTTTTTTTTTTTTTCTTTTGTTGTTAGAAAATGATAATTGATTACATTTTATTAAAATAAACTACAAGAATTCTAGGTAACAGTAAAAATAATGTTTTTAATTTAAAAAAGAGGATTGCTTTTTATGAACGGACAGTCCTTATGTAATTTCAGCAATAAGAGAAAATTGAAAAATCGAATTATTAGAACTTCAATGTGATATGACACTTATGATGAATGGCCTTTTAATAATAACATATTATCCTTTGAACTCAACAAATTAAGTGAGTTATTTTAGCTTCTTAAAGGGGTGAGTTTTTATAAGTAAAGAAGAAAATTAAATTTTATTCAGAATTTTTTATTCGACAGCATTTCAATGAACTAGTTAAAATTATAAAAGCAATAAAAGAAAACAAGTCCGAATTTGCGATCGTTAAAAGTTAAGGTTAAATTACCAAGAAAAGGTTTCAAACGTTCTGACCCACTGGTTTTTCCAATTCTTTACAATTTTCAAAAAAATGTTTTTAGTTTTAATTTTTCATTAAAAAAGTTTTTTATTTAAAAACGAATTTGCCTTTTTTTTTTTTTTTTTTTTTTTTGCTAATGTACTGATGACGATGATTTTTGTTTTTAAATCTTAAGGTGGTAACCTATAATACAATCCTATTTCAATCTAATATTGCATTATTTACAAACTAATGCTATTATATAGAAAAAATATTACCAGTGATGACACATAAAGAATTCTTTGTTTTCACAACTAAGAGATTTTGTAAAAATAAAAAAAAAAAAAAAAAACCTCCAACAATTTAAAATTTTTCAGTTAGAATAAATTTTTATTATAAAAAGTAACTAAAAGTTACATGTACGAAGCCAAAGTACCAGAAAAGGTTAATTAAAATTACAAATTATGTAATTTTATTATACCACCATCATAAAATAAATGTTGTTGCTGTTCAATGCCATGTGTTTTTACCTTATGTCATACAACACTAGAACGAAAAAAATGTAGCAGATTCAGCGTAACACAGGGGGCAACACAAAGGACCCAATCTGCGAATAATGGATTAAGATTTATATTCAATTAAATACATTAATTAGATTTGTAGAAATTTAAAAGTCATTGGATATTTATTCCACCATAAGCTTCATCTCTCTCTAAATAAATTATCTTAAATATTTTAAGTAATAAATTTACTAATTAATAAAACGGTTTTTTGTCTGATAAAACATGTAAGCTAGTAGTTTTCGAACGACCGAGACTTTGACCTAAATCATTCAGAACGACAGAGATTTAGCGAATTCAACGATACACAAAGGTGCATCATTTAAGGTGTTCAACACTGCACTCGCATTTTGCTTCAAACAAAAACCCTTACGCTCAATTCACAAGATGAACCAAAAGACATTATGGCTTACAGATTTAACGTACTTATTAATGGAAGACTTTCAGTTTAATCTCTTTTATTCAATTGCGAACTAAACAACTTTGAATCGGAAAATCAAAGCTCTATTCTCCAAACTTCTCTCATGCATTGATTACAGCATCATTAAATAATGAATACAGCATAATCATTAAATTTTAAATATAACATTATTAAATTAATCAAAATACCAATTTCATAAAAAGTCTACTTTGTAAAGATCAAAATTTATGTTTTAATAAATACAGCATTATTAAATTGTTCAAATTTGCAATTTCACAAAAGGCTTTTTATTGTAAAATTAAAATTTATGATTTATTAAATATACACCAAATAAGTACTGAATCAAATTTAAAAAAAAAAAAAAATAATAATAACCAGAAATACTTTACCTTTAAATTCAAAAATATCCATTAATATTCTAAATTTCTGTAATTTTTCTAGTTTGAACTTTAGCTTTTAAACTTTATTGATATTTCATTACTTATTTATTTTTGGTATTTAGCTCAGCAATACTCTATAACACATAACTGTTCTTGAGTGCGTTATAAATCATTGCTCTTCTGGATTTTCCCCTTACATATATTGCTACTCAATGTAAATAAAAAAGCAACTTTCTCTGTAATGCGAAATCCATGTTTCATATTCGAGCTTAGAGAATTTATCTTGATTTGATCCTGAGAATGATTTGGGATACGCATGACCTTTGAAGATACAACGATATTTTATTAACAATAACACTGGGAAAACAAAACCTTTCTCTTGGTAAATAAAGCACTAGATTTGTTTGTTTACAATATTTCTGGCTAAACAAAATATTTCTTCATGGAAAAATTTCAATAAAACAAAAATTATATTTGGTATTATCTAAAAAAAAAAAGAGTTAATGAAACAAAATGAAAATAACGAAAATCATAGTGGTCTGTTCATGTTATGTTTAAATATGTACAGATGACAAATAATAATGCACATACGTTCTTTATTGATATAGATGTTACATTATTGAACATCATACTACTGTGTCCAAAAACTAAGAGCAATTTTCCATTTAAAATTCCCGGGGCTTATGGAACTTCAATTTTTTTTTTTTTTTTTTTTTAGGTTTCTGGCACTGTCTTTGACATCTGTGTGAAATTTAACGTCAAAATATTCATTAGTGTTTGAGTTACGCTTGGCTTTGTGAGACGCTAAAACTGATTTCGGCGATTTTTGAAATGTCTGAATTAATTGAGTAAAGAACTTGCATTAAATTTTGTTTGTGGAAACGTATAGAATGTTGTAGCAGGCATTCGGTGAGCATTCCTATATCGGAATGAAATGTTTAGAAGTGGTATAAACAGTTCAAAGAAGGCAGAGAACGCGTTGAATACGAAGAGCGCTCCGGTCGACCACCAAACTCGACCGACAGAGCTCATATCCAAAAAAATTAAAGATTTGGTGCTTGCAAACAGTCGATTTACAATTAGAGACCTTGCTGATGAAAGTTGGAATTTCAAAAGGATCGGTCAATTCCATTTTGGACCTCAAACGCGTCAATTCTCGATTGGTACCGTAAACACAATGCGCCAGCTCACACTGCATTCATTCTTCGTGATTTTTTCGCCAAAAATGAATCCCATATCGTTCCACAACCGTCGTATTCACTTGATTTAGCACCGTGCGATTTCTGGCTATTCCCTAAACTCAAAAAACCACTCCGGGGATACCGTTGAGTCGATTGAAGAGATTCAGTGTGAATCGCCGCGCGCTTTGAAGGCCACCTGCCGCTTACTTTTTTATCATGCATTGAGGATTGGAAAAAAAGTTGCCGTAAGTGTATTGTGTCCGGAGGGGATAATTTTGGAAGAATAAATAAAGAGTTTTTGAAAATATATATAATCGGTCTTACTTTTTGGGCACAGTAGTATCAATAAACGAGCCGATATCTAGTTATCAAAGTGCATCATAAATATATCATAATTAATTAATTAAACGTATTGGTCAACAATCATAATTTAAAACAATTTGAAAATTAAATGAGATTTAAATTTTTGTATTTTTAAAATTAAAGTTTTAAATGCTACTCTAATGTAAAGATGGATAGTTAAAATTTATGCCTCATTCAATCTTTAAAAGTTATTTTTACTTTTTGCTGTCAAATTTTATTGCATGAGTTATCTTGAAGAGAACTGTGAAATGTATATGCAAATATAATCAGTGAAGCATTCAATACATTTACAGTTTTCTGTATTTAAAATTTTAAGAACAAAAATAAATTAAAAATGCACAGTTTTACATGAAATAATACTGCACATAAAGATTCTATAAAGTTAGTCATCCGAAAATCAGTAAGAATGTTTTGAAAATAAAGCGATTAAAATTTCAGAGGAAATGAAAATAGTTTTCAAGAGATATAGCTACGTATACAGAATTAAATAATAAGGCGTTAATTCATCTATGGCCTTTATTCTAGCTGTTATCTGGCTTGGAATTCATTCATTCATAGAATTGAAGGATGCTCTAAATCTTTGAGAGAATTCTTTCCAAACCATTTCTAATTCTCGAATTAAGTTGAATTCCTACCAGATATTAAAATCGAACGTCTCAAAACGTCAACCAATCAGAACCTTGATCTCCAGTCCCTTTTGTCTTCAATATTGGCTGACGTTTTGTGAACGTGCAATCCTAGTATGTAGTAGAAATCCAACTTAAAATCGGTGCGATTATGGGACTATCTGAGGCGGCTGCTCATACATTAAATTTAGCAAATTTAATTTTCTCTTGAACTTTAAACATGTTAATAAGTAATATAAAAAAAAATGTTTAAGTCAATTTCTACTTTTTTTCACTATATTGCAGAAAGTCCTTTATAAATAAAGTTGAAATTTTCCTATTACATACGGTGCCATCTATTGGTAGATACATGCAACTTAAATCTTAAAGAAAACTACAATTAATTAATTAAATTTAATTAATGAATTTATATTTTAAAAACTGTATTAACATCAAGTGCCATCCACTACAAGTTCAAATACATTTTTTTAAAATTGAGTGGATGAATAAAAAGTATTTTATTAACGATTGAAAGTTTGAACAAGATATATATAAGGAGAGTGTGAACTAATAGTAGGAATTTAAAAAAAAAAGATAAGAGATCTGGCTATTTAGCTGTTTGAAAAGTATAAAGACTATTTGTATAAAATTTTAACATATCCTGTTGAAAGTTTAGCCCTGGGTGGCGTGAAAGAAATCTATAGGATTGGACTAGAATATCGTCAAAGTATTGCTGTGCTGTTAAGGTCTCTCATATGAAAATAAAAGGGGCTTGGTAATGAAATGAAATGGCTCATCAGTAGATAACTCCCAGATGTTGAGCTGTATGGCGGGCAACAATTAGTTAGTTCGATGTGCTCGGGCGAAGTGTAGTTGGGAAATTGGTATCGTGTGCTTAGACCTCGTCCTCTGAGTAGTTTATCACTAGCCCTTGCATTTATTGGTGTCCGGCTACAAGTCAGAACGTTGATAATGACGAATCAAATGCTGTGAAAAACCACTCTAATGATCCCTCTGTCTCTCCCTCCGTCGTCTCTCTAGGTTAGCCGCTGTGTTCTGCCAAGATTCAACAATTCTCACCAACTTCGACTAACGGAGGCATCACTCTGATACAAACATTGAGCGATCCTTTACTTTGACCACTCTGCTTCCTTTAGCTCAATTACACTCTCTTTTTCAATCGGGGGCGCATGCTCATATTGTTCTCGAACTTGTAGGCGAAGCATTGGTGCAGCAAAATGAGCAGACAGAATCAAAGTTGAATGGAAGTTATACCCTGGAATAAGAATTTCACCCCCCTATCTCCAGTTGCGATGCTATATATGCCTATTCATTTAATTGGTGCCAAAATTTAATTATTTGCATATTGGATGAAAAAGTATTTGCAACAAAATTATATAGCGAAGTCAGATAAATCTACCATGATATATCAGGGTTTTTTTTATATGTTTAGAGTTTAATTAATTAAATGAGTTACTACTTTATATTGCATGTTATAAATTTTTACTTTTCATAGAGAAAATTGTTCTAAATTACAAATGAATGCTGTTCTTAAAATAAATAATTAAGAATTTGATCCATTTTAAATTATTAATAGAGCAACCGAAATATATCAAACAATGATATAATTTATCCATATGCAAACATACTATATTACTTACAGTAAGCGATATTTATGGGAATAAAAATTCTTCTGATGAGCAATAGAAAATATATGAATAACTCAGTGTGAAAAATGTTTGAACTAAAAATAACACTTTTATAAATTCAATAAAATTAATGAATAAAAAATATGTAATCATTAAGAAAGATAATAGTAATTAAAATACATATTAATCTCATCAATTTATCTACGACTCCCAACTAAAAATTAGCTAAAACTATAAATTTGTTAGCTTAAGATGCTATTTTTAATAGTTATTTATGTGTAATTGATCTCATGAAAACATGATTAATTGAAAACTACTCGTCATTTCAAGTATGGTTTCATAATTTTTAAATGCTTTATAACAACATAAAAAATTTACAACATATTTCAAAGACACATTTAAATCTTTGAAGATCCATAAGCTGACTTGATATGTACTCACTGAGTTCAAATATACTTTAAAGGCAATAAAATTAAATTAATTAAATTAAAATTAAATCACAAAATATTATTTTATTATGTGATATATCTCAATTCATACTTATCCATTACACTCGTTATTAGTAAATTAGTTTTAATATATGGTAGTCAGGCTTCCGATTAAATGAATTTGAGTTTATTGTCTATTACTTCATCAAACAGAAAATGATTTTGATTCCATTTGTCTGCTACATAATAGATATAATTATTCCATTCATCCTGACGTCATCTCTTGGAATTTTATTTCAGATAAACACAAAGGGATATTAAAATACTTTTCAACATATATAATACAATATTGTAAATTTTAAGTTTTCAATTATGCCAAAAATTAAAATAAGCATCTCCACTCTTTCGTTTATTTGATAATCCATTTATTGTAATACTAAATTGTTAAAATATACAGAAGTTGAATTTGTTGAATAATAATAAAATACAATAATTAAAATAGTCTTGTTTAATTTAAACACATTTTCTATGGTACGTCAATTAGAAACTTATAAAGATTTTTTTTCTTTTCAAAAGTTAAATGATTAGATTTTCCATCCTCCTTAATTCAGATTATTCATGAGTTTACATTATTCATCGTCACTTTCCGCTGTAACATTTTTTCTCATTTCATTGTTACTTAATCACTTTTCACAGCTTTACAATTCCATCAATACTTTTACTAATAGTTGATTTACATAATTTTTTATTTCTCCTAGTTTAGATAAAAGGACCTTAAAGAAAATCATTTATCTATGAAATATGAAAAATAAATACAGCATCCCTGCAATATAATGCACTTCGTTATATCGCAATTCACATATTAAGTATAAAATTTACACAACAGATGAAAAGTCACATTGCGCTTTCAATACAAAACATTCTTTTTTTCTTTGTCTTACCCCTTGCATGATATATAACGAAGGATAGCTATAAAAGTTGAAATGTAATTTAGTCTAATATATCAAAATGCCTTAAATGGTTCAGAAGTTTTGAATTTAATAAATATTATTTCTAGAAGTTAACTATAATATCTACACGACTGTGGAACAGGGTTTAAAATTATTCTCAACAGAACAATTATAATAATTATAACAATTCAATGTAATTACAAATCATTGAACGATTATACAAAATGACATATGTAAATAATTTGTAAATTGTAATATGTAATAATATGTAAAATGCCTTCCATGAACTGCATTTCATGATATTTTTATTTACTTTTGCAAACTGGCTTATGTAAAAAGCGGGTCAACTTTTACATAAAACAGTTTGCAAAAGTTGAAATGCATATTCTTATCTTTATATTTAGCAGATACAAATAAAAAAATCCTTTATTGTCACTTAATGTGAAATTAGTACTATAGTTAAATAACGTTTAAACAACTTTCTAAATTTGTCTTGTATTTTTATTAAATATCTAATACCGTAAGAGTTTTATTCATTGAATTATTATTAAAATTTATTTTCGCTTTTCTTTTACTTACAGGTAAATTAATTTGAAGTTGAAATGCAAAATTACATTTCAGTGGTCCTGTAAAAGATTTTATTTATTTCTTCTTTTTAGTTCTAATTCGACTTAAAACTCGTCGATTAAAAGTTATATTTCCTTAATGCTTTGGAAGTCACACTGAATAGAAGTCTTATTCAATGCTCTATCTTAAATAAAGAGGAAACGAATAACATTAAGTGGTTAAATAGAGAAAAGACCAAGCTCTTGAAAACCCAGTGAAAGATAAGAGTTAAATTTAATTCCAAAACACAAAGACTGGAACCTAATTATTTATTTAAAATAAAAATTCAAGAGCCCTTTGAGATGGAGGACCAGAAAAATAGATAATCGGGATTGAAGAAACATTTAAAGTTAATTTGATCTTTCAAAGCGGCTGACGTCAAAGTGTTCATACATAAACAAACCGATAAGTTATTTAAATGATTTCGAATCAAGATCATAAAGTTAATGCTTGAATATATAAATGTTAATTTCACGCTTTTTAAATAAACATCAGATAATGAGGGGGAATACTTCTTTAATTGCAAACAACTCGAGAATTTTAACAGAAGGGCAAATGTTGATGGAATACTTCTTTGGACAACAAGGAGTTCACCAAAGCGAATAATTACTCTCGTATGAAGATTTCTTTTTCAATTAGGTAGAAAGAATATTGCATTTTCTAGACAACAAAAACATTTGTCGTAATTCTTATTTTTTTATAGTAATAGTTTTCTAAATAAAATTCAGTTGGGGACTACAATTGGTATTTGGTATTGTTCATTTGGTAATATTTCTTTCATTTTGTTAATTTGCAAATATTTCTTTCATTTCGTTAATTTGCAAATATTTCTTTCATTTTGTTAATTTGAAAATATTTCTTTCATTTTGTTAATTTGCAAATATTTCTTTCTTTCATTTTGTTAATTTGCAAAGATTTCTTTCATTTTGTTAATTTGATAAATATTTCTTTCATTTTGTCCATTTGATAATATTTTTTTTCATTTTGTTTATTTGCTAATATTTCTTTCCTTATTCTAATTACCTTTAACTGATTTTAAAATATAATTTAAAACTTTAATTTCGGTTTGATAATTTGATGAAAAATCTGCAGAACCCTGCATGGCCATATAACAGGTGGGTCTCAATCAAGAGTTGGAATAACTGGAATTTTCTACTTTTCGAAACGAAAATGAGGAGTCTCAATCAGGAGTTGGAATAGCTGGAATTTTCTACTTTTCGAAACGAAAATGAGGAGTCTCAATCAGGAGTTGGAATAGCTGGAATTTTCTACTTTTCGAAACGTAAATGAGGAGTCTCAATCAAGAGTAGGAATAGCTGGAATTTTCTACTTTTCGAAACTTAAAATGAGGAGTCTCAATCAAGAGTTGGAATAGCTGGAATTTTCTACTTTTCGACACGTAAATGAGATTGTGACACAGCGTCCCACATCGACCGTAGGTCTACCCAGTATTTCTATTTTTCTCGAATTCGAAACGTAAATAAGGATATTGTAATAGAGCGTCTCACATCGACCTGTAGTTTTCTATTTTTCTCTAATTCGAAATAAAATTCGTCGCAGTTACCCTAAGATGCTCCAAGTAGGTATTATTTTCTCCTACACCATTCTAGAGGGAATATTACAATATTGAAGTAATGTGCACCACCATAATGATATCATAAAATTTTCTGAAAACACAAGTTCTCTCTTACAGGAAAATAAACAACAATTATCTAATAACCTTTTCGTCTTTCATGTTTAATCACTTCTTTCAAATACATCAAAAAGTTTAAGTCTCTTAGGAAAAACATGAAAAAGTGAATAAAATAAAATAAAAATATAAAAAGGTAGTTAATTATCATTAATTAATTTATTGTATTTAGTAAGCAGAAAAAATTACATGTTGAAATTATCATTAAAATCAATGAATAATAAAAGAATAACATAATTAATTGTCGCAGAAACAATTATAATTAGCTAATTATTTGTTATTAGCATAATAAATTACATATCAACGATGAATTTTTATATTACTTTGCAAGAAAGAAAAAAAAAGCAATATTATTTTTATTTGAAATCTGAAGTTTCATCCTACCCAATTTGGCTAAACTAAACATGCACTATATTTTTATATTTTTGCTTGATTATTTAATTTTAATAACAGACAATAACACATTATTCATGCACGTTTTTTAAAAAGAAAAAGCGATATGCATAATAGCATTACTATTTACATAGTATTTAAATAATTTTGTACAACTATTATCAGTAATCATTTCATTTCCAATCTGTCACCGTAACTTATTTTTCCAACTTTTCTTCTTGCAATTCCCACCTACTTTGATAGAAAGGTGGAATTTTTCAGGATATTCTTTCACTTTATAAATCTTTAATTTACTGTGCAATTAGGGCTGACTTTTTGCAAAACGAATACTTAAGAAGGATTGATTTATTACACGGAATCATTCATATTTTCGTATGATAATTTTTTTTTTTATTTCCAATGGCAGATTATGAACAGTTACAGCAAAAAAAAAAAGAACAACGAAAAAAACATACAACAACAACAAAACAATACAACAAATACAAAAAAAACATGCTGAAACAAAGTTCATTAATCTAACAATAATGCCAAGTTGCAGATCTTTTAGCCACTAAAAAGTGTTGCCAGGTGCACAAACGGGGGGTAGATCTTCTGCACACCCTCGTATGATAATTTGTACTGTATGTATTGTATTAGCACATCAAACAATGGAGTAAGAGAAAAAAAAAAAGTATCAATAATCCAGAATGAAACAAAAATAGAACAGTAATTAATACACTTAAACATAGAATGAAGTAAATAATGATTTATTTTTCGTTTGTTGTTTGGCTTTCAGATATTTGCTGTCAATATTTAACTTTAAAAGAGGAGGATACACAGCTAAATGCTGCAGATCCATAGCAAAAAACCTTCACTACAAGTCGCGCATAATGCTAAATCTCTATAAATAATTTGCTAATCAGTCATGCTCAATGGCAAATTTAAAGCTGTCACGTCGTAGAATATGAGGCTCCAAGTCTATTTGCTGAAACATAGGACATCCTCTGTGAAGTCCACAGGATTAATTAACTATTCCTTCCAATACATAAATAATTCAGATAACAATGATAGTGATTAATGCTTAAAATATAAATACATCAAAATATCGATACACTTCCGTGGGTAAAGATTATAAATTAAAAGCCCCACTTTAATTCTTTATAGAAATCAGCATTCAAAAAATTTTCCGAAAATCTGATGCCTTCATCAATTAAAGGCAAACAATAAAATTAAAATTAGGACAAGACAAACAATAAAATTAAAATCAAATGAAAAAATTTTTATTAAGAATTTTTCCCAAGTGATTCAAAGTAGCTAGCATAAACAACTTTTTTTACTCTTCAGTGAATTATCTTTTAACTAAAAACTAAATTTAGAAAGAACTGGTTTTGATTTTTAATAATTTTCTAAAAGATATGCTATGGTATTCCGTATGGATGATGCACGCAGTGGACGCCCCAAAAAGACTATTACCGACGAAAACATCAAAAAGTCCACAAAATAATTTCTGATAACTGTAAAGTGAAGTTGATTGAGATAGCTGAAACCCTAAAGATATCAAAGTAACGTGTTGAACATATCGTGAATGAATATTTGGATATGCGAAAGCTCTGTTCAAAGTGGGTGCCGCGCGAGCTCAAATCGACCAAAAACAACAACGAATGTGACAATGGATGAAACATGGCTCCATCATTTCACACCGGAGTCCAATCGACAGTCAGCCGAGGGGACTGCACGTGATGAACACTAATGCTATAACTTCATTAAAAATGCTATAACTCACATACTAATAGTGCAACAGTTGTCAAATTTATACACGTGTCTTTTGAAGGTTAGGGCTAACTAAAAATCATATGGATTTAATACTGGTAGCGCCATCTATGTGTCAGCCTACGAACATTTCAGCCTGCCTGTTATGCGATAAATGCAATTAATATATTTTGAAATTTTCGTGTTTAGCTCAGAAAGGTAATATTTAAAAAAAAAAATTAAATGTGCACACGTATGTCAGAAGTGAAGAGGTTTAACTTTGTCATGATGACTTCATTAATTTTTTATACGGTTCGTGATTTTTAGAGACACAATTCTTTATCTCATATTGGGTTTGAAAGCTAATTCAGAAAGTATCATTAATAAGATTCATTAATCAACATTTATTAATAAGATTAGTATCATTAAAAAAAAAAGCAATTTTCTAATTTATTGTCAGCACCAGACGTTTTCATTTTATCTGACCAGAGGTTAGTAATAATATAAAAACTTTCATTTTCACTACTGGTAGGAATTGCAATATCGGACCAAAAGTTCCATACCGGTATTCGGTATTTTTAGATCTTAATACCGGGATACCGGTTTTAATACCGGTAGTAGAAAGTTTAGAAAAAGAAAGAAAACACAGGTGCTTTTTTGTTTTATTTGCCAGTTTAATTAGAGAATGGATAAATATCACAAAAAAAAAATTGTAACTTATAAAACATAACAATATATAAAAAATCACAAAAGTAAACGGACATCTTATTTATTTAAATCACAAAAAGGTGGAAACATCACTATTCAGTCTGTGATACTATTACAAATTTTTGAAATGTGATCTTAAAAAACATAATGCATCAATTGTACTATCATTAAGCCTGGAACGTAATTTTTGCAAAATTACCAGCTATCGAAACGGCTCTTTCAGCATCTACTCTAGTTGGTGGTACTGTAAGCAATGCGCGATATATATCTCCTCTTCAAATAAATCTATTTCTCGTCGGATTGTTTTGGATATAGCTGAAATGGCCATTGTATTTGGTTCGTTGAAACCTTTGGTTTATCGCCAATTTGATTTTTGTTCAAGAGACATTTTACACAACGACATTAGTGTCATCTATAATATTCGATAATGGTATAAAACCGAATTCCTTTTGAATGTGGTAGGTTTGTGGAGAATAGAATATTTGAGAATAAGAATTTGTTATAGAATAAGAATTTCACAGATAAGAATTTAAAGTTCTAGGAAATACCGAAAACCGGTTTTTACTCTGAATACCGGTATTTAAACTTCTGAATACCGGTATTTTCAAAATTGTAATAATGGCTCAAAATACCGGTATTCGGTATCCCTTTTTTACTTTTATTTAATCCCTAATTACTGGGTATTGATTGCATAAAATGTTTCCAGAGAAACCACAAATTTGCATAAAGGAGAACATTTTTACATAACATAAGATATATGTTTAGTAAAAATGAGAGCTTATTAGAGAACATAAGATAGCTTCAAAACCACATAAAATATATACAATTCTATTCATATTATTATTATTATTTTATTATTATTTTGAATTTAAAAAAAGTTAATTATCAGTTTTCTAGATAATTTTCGTGAATAATTTGAGTGGTATTAAAAATAAATAAAAGAAGAAATATGAAGACTTTAAAAATTGAGTTATCGATTTTGATATTTTTCTTTGTATTACTTAATAATGAGGTTTATCAAAAAGTCGCTTTATTTCGCTATTCGGATTACGTTATGAATTTTTAAATTCATGGCTAATATATTTCATTTTTAGAATCTTAATCATGTCTCGATTGATTCCTTTTTGATTTTATTTTATAATTTCATTTACAATAATCTAAATTGAATTATTTATTTATATATTCATTCATAGAAAAATTATTTCCTCTAAAAATACATTTAAGTGTGCTCAGAAACTACTAAACCAAATAAAACTTAAAGTTGTTTTTATTCAGAATTAAAAAAAAAATGAATCAAAATTTCAACGAGAACTTGAAAATAATTATTTTGAACTTTAAAGAAATAACTTATTTCAAGTTTTAAATATGAAGATACTCACATGCTATTAAGAAACTAACCAAAACTGTTGATGCTTTTTTTTTAAAATAAAATAACAATTTTGCAGCAAATTAAATTTATATGAAAATACATTTATTCTGTTTTAAGTTGAAAATATCGTATTCTGTTTGAAGCAAGATTGTTTCCTGCTTATAAATATATTTAAACATATATAAACCTATTAAATTAAATTACATTGAACTCAAGTTTATTTGTTGGTTCATTTTAAACCTGAAGTTGTTTTTCTCGTTTAAAAGAAGTTTTGATGGAAAATTTATAAATAATAAAAACTAATGAGTTTGAACTTAGTAAGCAAATTGTTCTTAAAACAAAAGTTTCTTTTTTATGCATAAATATGCTATTAAAATTTTAAACAATTTTTTAAAGAACTAACGATTCAGATGTATTCTTTTCCAATTAATTTCATATTAAAATATCTGAATTTAAAAAAAAAAAAAATGAAAATTTTTATATTATTCCATTTAGATATTTAAAAATTGAACTAGTAAGAAAAACTGAAGTTAAAGTGTAAAAAACCTTTAAATGTAAGGAAAGAGATGGATGAATATTAATATAATTATGATATAAAAGATGGAAATTTTTTTCTCTCGTTAGGCTTAGAAAAATAAGTTGTGAAACTACGTTCAAACATAAAATCGAATCTTTAATATTTAAGCAAAGTAAAACTGTTCGAATTTCATAATTTCCATCATCAAATTTGTACCTCTAAGCCAAACAAAGAAAAATATTTTCCGCACCAAAAATGTATTTTTAGATACCCAAACCTGATTTTGAGCACGGTTTTATTTATTTTGGGGAAATGCTTTAGCTTTGAATAAAAATTATCCTTATCGAAAAGAATTTGCTTTTTTTATCGACTTTTTCCTGACCTTTTAAATCCCTTTCTGAAATATTCTTTCAACTAGATTTCGTTGTAAAAATATTCGCTTGTTCTTCTTGACTGTCTTGGGAACGCAGCATATTTCTCAAACTCAACTTCCATGGTCATCGTTTTTGTTGAACTTTACGTTACATAAAACATTAAATACGAAGAAAAACAGGAGTAAATTAAAGTACAACATACGATTCGTTCTTTTTGCCATTATTTACTTTTCAAATATATAAAAACGAATGTTTTGAGAAAATAAATTCCTTTTTTTCGTTCATGAAAATGAAGTTTCAGGAGAATTTGAATGTAAGTTTACTTTACATTTTTATAATTCAGGAGGAAAATATTTAACTTATTTATTTATTTTCCACTGTTTTCTCTTAGGATTTAAGTGGACTTGGCACCCGAAAATTGGTCAAAATATCGATTTTTAAAATTTTTATCCCAAATTATATTTTGAATTTCAAAAATGATTGTGCCAAACATTTTGTCTCTATTACAATTCTAAAGTGCATATTTTGACGTTACATCAAGGTCACTCTAAAACCGAAAACCGAAACTAACAACTTTTCACTCATGACATTGGGTTGCTTTAAAAAACTGCTTGTAAAGCTACATAAATAACATTATGGAACATTCAGTAGTAGAAAAAGAATACCATGAACAATTTTAACTGAGATTTTCACGTAGTGTTTATTTATTGCTCGAATTTACTGCTTTTGTTTCATCTTACTTAGGAGAATTTTTGTGTTGAAAGAAACTGTAATTGTAAGTTTTTAATAATTAGCGTTTATCCATTTAATCAAAATTACATTTAAATTAAACAAAATACCTCGTATTAAAAGGAAATCCATGCGTGCTTTGAAAATGAATGTCAAGTGTTCGAATAATGTAACTAATGGACCAAATGAATCGTCTGTTATTCAGTTGTTAATCAATACCCCAAATCAACGAATTGACAAAAACATTTCCACATTGGAAAATCAAGTTGAAAAAAAACCCGCTCAAGTTCATATGTGCTTGGGGATTTCGAAAATTTAAGTAAACTTTTGATGCGTATCAGGTGTGCATTGTGTGATAAAAGAAATTTTTACAGTTTGACTTGGGTGCCAAATTCGAATTTCCCTATGATATAAACATTGTTTAAAATGCTTGCAGCAAATTTAAAGCAACAGCCTCTACTTCTGAAAAAAAATATGCACTCAATTATGTCAACTTAAGAATGGCTCAAGTCTTTCAGCACATTAGCAAAGGATATAGTGCTGTGGAAATCTTTTTGCATGATTATAAACTTGAGTGCATTTTCTTCATCGACGTTTCGATCATGCACTAATACATTTGACAAAGTATACAAAATGTGATGATTCAAAAAAGAAGAAGAGTGTGTTAACCATATACGTAAGCGATTAGGAACTGGTTTACTAGAAATTGTTGCCAAATTTAAATCTCAGACTAGGTGGTAAGAAATATAGCAACTTGAAAAATGAAACAATTAAAAAACTCTCAAAATATTACCAAAAATGCTATACCAAAAAATAAAGGAAACGCCAAAGAAATTAAAACGGCAATATGTGCCATTTTTTATCGTGCTGTTTCCACAAATCAAAAACCCCAGCATTCAAAAGGTCTAACAGGTAGAGACTCATGATGCTTTTGCCAACGAGCTATAGCTGGAAATGAAAATCATATGACCTCATGATTACTTTGTAAAAATTCCTGTTGATGAAAAAAAAATCTGGTATATGTCCTTCCAGTATATCAAAGACCGGCAAGCAAGTTATGAATTGTTTTAACGTTGAATTCAATGGGCTACACACAATGCAAACGAATCCTTACGCAGCTTTATGTGGAAATGTCCGAAGGACAAGTTTGCATTTTCAAACCGTGTTTGACGTTCAGTCTGAAGCTGTCTGCGAATTTAATTTTGGATTCTTAAAAATAGCGCAAAAAACAACATAGGCTTTGGAAATTTTGAATATAACAGTTACCAGATTGAAACAATGTTGCGTAAAAAAAAAAAAAAAAAAAATTATTTTCCAAAAGAGACAGATTTCTGCAAATATCAGAATGCTATAAAATTAATAAAACTAGCTATTAAGAGGCAAGAACATGAGAACAAAAGGAAGGAAGGAATAACACATAAATCTGGAAATTTTTGAAATTTTAACTGAGAAATTTAATTTCAACTTATGAAGTATTTGCTTTTTTAAAAAAAAATTATGAAAATTTCGATTTTTTTAATAATGTTTATTAAATTTATTTCAAAAGAAATTAATTACATGAAAGTAACGAAACAAATAATATGTTATTAAATGCTTGTATGTTAATTATAATGTAATTTGTAATTTATATTATGTACAATGTTAATTATAAATAATGTGTTATATGAAAAATTATTTTTTTCGCTTTCAGACTCCAATTTTTAATTTTGAACACATGATAAGAAAACTTTTTAACATTTTTATTTTAAAATGATTTAATTTAGTAGGAATATGCTAAAGATAAGATAGTAAAACATCTTATGACATTTTATAACTTTCAATCTATACAAAAACTTAATTTGATTTGATTGATTTTCTCAGTTTCACATTTTTACATATAATATCCTACATGAAATGCTAAAGTGTTTTAACTAATGTTCCAAATCACTTGAAATTTTCACCATAAATTTATAACTATCTACTGCATGAAATAAAGGTGGTATTTTTGAAAAATGAATAGAATTTTTTTATAGATAGCTAATTTTTTAAAATTCATAAATTATTGTATATTTTCTATTATTTTTTAGCTTTTAATTTTTCTACTTGAGATATACAAAATCCCAGCTTTAAAAGTGAAGTTAGATGTTTTATGAGTACAATAAAAAAATATGGAAATAAAATATCAGAAATTGAAAAAAAGGAGTAACATTTTAAGATTATTTTTAAAAAATTTGAATTTTAATTTTATAAAATTAAAAGTTTTTTTTTTTTTGCTCCCCCAAAAAATTCTTTTCGTGCGAAAATTCTTTCACATTTGAAGACATCACTTTCTAGACAAAATTTTCTTAAATAGCATTTTCTTTAAGAAATAAATTTTTTGGTTTCCGAGTCCCCTTAAATCTTATTTCTTAAGTTATCTAAGAAAAAAAAAATTTCAATATTGACAAGCGCATAAAACTTAACGTTTTATTTATTTATGTAAAACAGAGAATAAGAAATTTTACCATATTTTAATAAGTTTCCAATTTGTTGATCTTACAACTATTTTCAGTAGACCTCAGCTGATTCGAAGGAATTAATTTTTATGATGAAAACCCATTATTGCTGTTAACAAATTAACTGAGTAATTAACCTAATAACTGAGTCTATTTACTCTTCAGCATTAACACTTCAATATTGAAGCATAGTACCAGATCTAAAAGCATGGACTTCATATTAATAAACGTTCGGTTTCTCTTAAAAAGAGTTTGTAAGTTTCTTTTACTAAATATTATTCGTTGTTATAATAAATCTTAACTTATTTTGCATACCTAATTAATATAAAAGTCAATTTGTATGAATTCAGACCTCATATATCACAACTATTCACGCTATTAATTCTTCGTTTAAAAAACGAATCTTTATTAATATTTTGTATCGAAATTTGATCTCAATACAAATAACATTATCTGCAAATACGTCAAGAATATCCTTTGATGTCAGAGAGAGGTATTTCATTTCATACTAATTTTCACGTAAAAGGTCGATTACTATTAATACTTCGTATAAAGAAAAGTTATGTTTGTTAATATACCACATGGAAAATCGTCCCAAATATAAATGCACTAAGACATTATCTTCAGATGCGTTAAATATCATCCTTCGATACCAGAGAAAAAATATATTTGCCAGGAATTCTGAGGGAGAATAGAGAGCACGCATGTGTTTCTGATCGATATTCGCATATCGGACATAAACTGTTTTGCTTTTTCTCTTCTAAGTATCCAATATACAGCGATACTAAAAATGTCACTTTGATTTAGCTTGCTAAATGATCTTATAGTTAGTGCTTCTCTTTACATGAGTGTCAATCAAGAAAAAATACACATCAATAATGTTTGATCAAACATATATTTTGTTCAATTTACTGATAGTAAGTATGGTATACATTTTATCTCTATTTTCATCTTTCTAAACAATAGCAACACTGTGAGAATGCTACATTAAGTTCAAAACTAAAAACAGCTTTTTAATGTGCGCTATTTTACATTAAAATTATAAAAGGTGAGACGGCATTCTAGATGTATTTAAAGAAAAGGAATAATAATAATAATTCTTAATGATCTTGAATTACCACAAAGTTTAATTGATAAAGACAACTTTTGACACATTAGAATTCACAACATTGGTAGGTCTTCTCTAGCATGGAGTTAAATTTGAAAAATGTATCACATCATAGAAGTTGTTTTAGGAAATTTCAAGCTGCCTACACAACATGGAGTTATAGTTTAGTCATAAATAGATCTACATTAAATAAAAACAGTATTCGTTTTAAAAAAATTCTTGTAATTAAAAAGAATGTAACAAATTCGTAACATTCAACTATTTAAATGATGCGTAGCAAAAAAAAAAATTATAAATATTAAGAATTGCGCTTGTAAAAAATCATTGCATGCAATGCGTAAATTTCAAAATTGGGAAAAAAATATTTTTAAACACCTTTTTCCATTCTTAAAACATATATTCTCTCTTTACAAATAGTTGAAAATTGTTTTCTCGTGAAATCGCTTCATCACTGCTTGTATAATTCTTTCTGTACTTTTAACTTAAGGATGTAAAGACTATGGAGGATGGGTCACAATACAGCTCTCCATTGATTTTAATTGTTGAAGCCCGACTTGCTTGAATTTTAACAAGTCACACAACAGGATCAAGAATACAAGAAAATATTATTGTTGACCAAAGGTCAACTACTACTTGTTTCCTCGGGACTGGATTCTAACTTACGACAAAATGGTGATTTGTGTACTCTTTTTACTGGAGGGCCAGAGAGACATGACCTGATCACACGGACTTTTATTAGGGTGCTTCTAGCTTTTTAAATTTTTATCCTTAGAACATTTAACTTTTTAACTTTTAAGCCTTTTTTCATTTTTTTTGTTAAGAATTTCTGGTCTTTTTCCTTTTTGTAATTTTGATTTATTTGTATGTTCTTTTTGTTTCTACGGTAAGTGGTTTGAGTTAGTAACTTCCAATAAAGCCATAAGGTAGCGATACTGTTGGCCATCTAAAGATGATAATCAGCAAAATAAATGCAATGAAATTTATTTAGTTTCTGCCAGTCAAAATCTTTTTAGGTAAAATCTGAAATTTTGCCCAATTAAAAATTTTGGAATTTCAATATTATAGAAAAATCTGCATTGTTTATTCTGTGTGCATTATAAAAGGAAAAAATTGATTGATTTGGGAGTCTGTACGAGTTTAAATATAATTAATTCGATTTAAGATGAATATTATTTATGCATTGTTTTTTTAAAATAGGAGAAGATCAGTTAAGTGAAATTTTAACTAACTATCTTCTGATAGTTATCAATTCATTTTGCTTTATAGTTATTTTTCTATAAAGATTTTTGATGACATTCTACTTGAATCAGTAAAGATTGCCATGTCTGTTCTCTATGTTTGTTATAATGGTAAACGAGCTTTTATGAAAGATATACTTCATATGGAGTCTATTACTATATTCTCGTGACATGTTTTTATAACGCCAAGAGACTATATTAAATGCTTGGGGTTGAAAAATAGCAATAAATATTTGGGTAGATTCTAACAATATATAAATAATAAATATAATAAATAGAGTAGCAACGAAATTTCTGTTAAAAGTTTCTCAAAAAAAATCAAAAATTTTTAATTATTTGTTACACTGACATCTCGTTAAATTACAATCACCTATCTTCAAGACCAAAATAATTTTTATACCTAAAATAATAAAAATTTTCTCTCAAGGCTTGCAAATTTTTCCCCTAAAGTTTATTATTTTGCTCTTTTTTATGCAATTAAATTTTAGTTATTAGTTAGTTTTAAATTAAAAGTATGTTTCAGTATGCAGTTTGTAAAAGAACTAATTAATTTATAAGGAATCATTCCTTGATCATCAAAAGTGCAATGTTTCATAACAAAAAAAAAAAAATTCTATGTATCTCATATTCTCTAATAATTTATAGATCTAAGTAAAAAAAATGTATGCGTTTAAAATACAAAGAAAAAGTAAAAGGAAAAATTAAGCTCCTGTAAAATATTTTTCTTTTCATTTATCAAAATAATTCTTAACATAAGTATTAAAATAAAATACTTAAAATATTTAATTGAATCTTGTATAAAAAAATAGGCATCGATAGAAATTTTTTTTTTATTATTATTTTTTTTTTTTTGTTTTTACATCATGTCACAGTGGA
>BPLR01010613.1:0-37150 GCA_021605095.1 Caerostris extrusa | reverse complement strand
AACACGAAAGTTTTCTATGTTATAATTTTACATTCGCTGCATTGCATCCTACATATTATTTTCTCTTTTAAAAATGTATTTATTAGCACAGTACAATGATAATACTTGTAGCCATTGGATCAAATCTATATAGATACATAGAAAGCTGAGGATGCAGGCATATATAAATTTTCAATGTTATATATCTAATGGGTCGGTGAATAGAATACATATTCGTTGTTATCATAACGGCCATAATGGAGCCCAGGTTGCCTGCATACTGCCAAATTCCGATAAGAAAATTTTTTTATTAAGCTGGGGAGTTATCAGTTTTAAGCTCAACTCTCTACAGTCATATTAGACATGGACCTACTGCATTTAAAGTGAATTCCAAAACTACAGATATACACATACCGCCAGAACTCGAACACAGGCATAGGCCCAGGCCTATAAAGCTATTCCTTCACCAATAGCCACCTTTAAGTTATATCTTATTGGAATTCCGCACTACTGAGGAAAATAAGGAAATATGTTTTTATAGTTTTAAAATATGGAGATTATAAGTAAAAGTTGATGCTTATTAGTATAAAAAATATCTTCTATTATCTCTTCATTTACTTATAATTAGTAAAAAATATGCATTTATATTTAAAATTAAACATATTTATATTTGTATTTATATATATACTTATATGATGTTTAAATGTTTAACAACATTTTCCAGTATCTATTTATTTTTTAAATAATAAAAAAAAAAATAATAAAACCTATAGTATCACACATTATATTTTAACGCGTGATGTTAAATCGATTCAGATGTATTACGTATCATGAATGAACGAGTATTTTTGCAACAAAATTAGGAAGAGATCATAAAAAATTGCAAAAGCAAGAAATCGGGAATTCGGTATCCAGAAATGCATTCGTTTAGAGTCAGCTTTTATTCTCTTACCATTCATTCCCCCAAAGTACCTGGAAGTAAACAACACAAACGAAATTGCTCAAGTTCATTCCTTTTCATTTTAATGATGCACCATTTACTTCGTATGCAGTTCATGGAAGCTGCATCCCAACAATTGAAAATAAATGAGTCAATTTGTTTTTCTTTGCTCAAGTTCAAGTGTCGACGTAAAGGAACTCAATGAGTTACTGGTGTCCATTTAGAAGAAATTGTAAAAGAGATACCATTGCTATTTGGATTCTTCAGTATATTGGAATTTCTTTCTCCTTTGTACTAGTCAGTCTGTTTAGAGTTTTGTGAACTTTTTTTTTTTTTAAATTGATGTGCAGTATAAGAATAAATACTTTTACAGACTTACTTTTACTTTTTTAAGACTTTTTACAAATAATAAATTCGTTTAGATGTCACTTGTGGACTTTAACTATCTTCACTTAGTTAGGATTCTTTTAAACATTTTCTTTTTTTTTTCATTGGCTCAACTGCCCCAAAGTGGGTCAAGCCCGCCTGCCTACTTTCAGATTTCGAGGCATGAGATATTTTCTTTTACGGGGTAGAGTTGTCAACCCTACGCCCAACGCTCTGAGTCATATTAGGAAGGGGATTTATTTTTTAGTTGTTGATTCCAAACCGCTACAAACATCCATGGCACCAAAACCGGTAGACATACGAGCCCGAAACTCAGGATCACATGAATGCCTGTGGCAGTGCTAGTCATTTATGCCATCAATCTTTTATTTTTTTAAACCTATATCTTTATAAATTCCGCCACTACTGACAAAATAATATTTTTATATAATTTATAGATTTAAAAATATTTACTTATTCTTTATAATATATGTATTTATTTTATTTATATTTATAAAATATTTATTTTTATTTTTATTATATCTATATACCCTCCATTATCTCTGCATTTAACTATATTTCAGTGTTAAAAAATACATACATATTTTATATTATATACATTTATACTTTTGTTTAGATATATATCATTTTATATACTTTTTTAATTTGTCTATGTAATATTTATCAACGTTCACCATTATCTATTGATTTTTAAATAATGATAAATCAATTAATTGAAATGTAGTATCTTATCTCATATGTTAGCGCGTGATGTTAAATCGATTCAAATGTATTACGCATCATGAATGAACGGGTTTTTTAGCAAGAGATCGCATAAAAACTGTGGGAAAATGGAATTCAGTATCCGAAGCTCGCATTCGTTTAGAGTCAGCTTTTATTCGCTTATCATTCATTACCCCAAAAGTACCTGAAGCAACAACACAAACGAAATTGCTCGGAGTTCATTCCTTTTCATTCAACGATGCAATATTTACTTCGTAGAAGTTCGATAGAAGCTGCATCCCGACAATTGAAATAAATGAGTCCATTCGTTTCTTTTGCTCAAGTTCCAAGTGTCGACGTAACAGAACTAAATGAGTTACTGGTGTCCATTTAGAAGAAATTGTAAAGATACTATTGCTATTTGGATTCTTCAAGTATATTGGAATTTCTTTCACCTTTTAATAGTCAGTTTGTTTAAGTTTTCAGAATTTTTGCTCGAAGTCTAATTTTATTTTTTATTTATTTTTGGGAAAAAAATTTATCCATAGTAAGCTGTTTGAGTATGGGAATAAAAACTGCAATTTTAACAATTTTTAATGATATCATATAATTTACAAGAATATCCTGATTCATCCGAAGAAATTTAGTATTACAAATATGTAAAGTTTTATCTGTTATAAATTCTGTCTTTCCATTGTAACTGTATTTTGTTTTTTTTTCTTTTGAAAATTGTAATTATGTGGCATTGATAATGTTGCACGCATTAGAGTCGAATTCATATGAATATATAAGTTGATAAAACAGGCCTAGCAATTTCTTTAATATTATATATATATAATGGATCCCTTAAATAGAAATACATTCTTCTTCTATCTATGCGGCCTGATGGCAAGTAGGTTAGAGCTCTGGCCTTTGCTGACACAGGCTTCCTATCGGTGACTTGGATATTTGTTAGTGGTTCAAATTCACGTTAAACAATTGTCCTAGTATAATTATCCTAACGTGTGAGCAAAATGACTGTAGAACGACAAACCAAACCAAATTTTCTTATTCTTATTCATTGGCGGAACTGCACCATGGTGAGCCAAGACCTTCTGCCTAGAAGCAGATTTCGAGACAGAAAATGTTTTCTTTTTAGGGGTTAGTGTATCAGCCGTACGCCCAAAGTTCTACGGTCATATTAGGGCCGGAACCATACGGTTTAAAGTGGATTCTGAACCATTACAAACATCCATGGCATCTGCGGATCTCGGACCGAAACATGTAGCGTCGAGAGTCTGCATCTATCTCAATCTAATTTAGTTTAAAGAAAAATTATCAAGTTATTGAAACATAATTATATTAAAAGAAATAATTAATGCTCAAAATAAATTAAATTAGTGGTGGTATGTATTTGTGGAAAATTCAATGTTACAATAAAGGGATAAAATCAAACCACGTGTCAGGTTAATAGTATGTAAATAAAATAAAAAAATAAGCATTTTGTTTATATTATGTAGCATATAGTAATTAAAGAATCACAAATTAAATATTCTAATTTGTTCAATGCGTTACTATAAAATACTAACAATTATCGACTATTAAACACATTATTATTACCACTTTAGTAATATAAAAAGTTTGACATTATGCTAGTTCAATTTGCCATAAAATAACAAATATATATATATATATATAAACTCTAGAGCCAAAACATTATGACCACCTGTCAATAACGAGTTGGCCCACCTATGGTGCAAAACGCAGCTTCAACGCGCTTCAACATGGATGCAACAAGACCTTGGTAGATGGCCGGAGACAAATTGCACCCGATGTTTAAGCAACGGTCACTCAAATCCGAGATATTGCGAATTGGTGGTCTTTGAACTCTGAGCTGCAGTCCCAGGACATCCCAAATGTGTTCTATCCGATTGATATCCGGTGAGTTAGGGCGGCCAGGACATTAACTGGAATTCAGCATCATGTTCCGGAACCACTCCAACACAATTTTAGCCTTGTGACAAGGGCGTTGTCCTTTTGGAACATTCCATTTCCAGCTGGAATAACAGAGGCCATGTAAGGTGCAACTGATCCGCAATGATGTTCAGATACCCTGTAGCATTCATGGTCTGCTCTACCACAACCACGGGTCCCATAGACGCCCAAGAGAACGTCCTCCAAAGCATAATACCGCCACCACCGGCCTGTGTATGACCTACTGTACATTGCGGGAGCAACTGTTCACCTGGAAGGCGTCGTATCCTGACACGGCCATCGGCGTGATGAATGACAAACCGTGATTCATCAGATCAGGCAACTCTCCCACTGATCCATGGACCAGTCACGATGTTCCCAGGCCCAGCGCAGGCGCAGTTGGCGATGACGCATGTCAGCAAAGGCACGGGGTGGGACGTTTGCTGCGTAGCCCCATATCCAACAGTGTCCGCTGGACAGTGTGCTCCGATACTATTCTGCTTGGCCCTGCATTCTATTGGGCTATCAGCTGAGCCACTGTCTGGCTCCGGTTTTGCTTCACCATGCGAGACAGTTTTCGACGACCTTTTTCTTTGATAGCGTGTGGATGACCAACACCATGTCATCTACTGCTGGTTTCACCGTCATTCATCCACTTTGCATAAGTACTAACTGTTGATCGCGGACAACCCACGAGTCGTGCAGTTTCGAAATACTTGTTCCGGAGCCTTAGAGCCATTACAATCTGCCGTCTATCAAAGTCGCTTTTAGATCCGCAGCCTTTCCCATCACACACAGAAGTAAGTGAAAGAATGATTCTTCAGACTCTCCAGCAGCTTATAAATACCCCTTCCACCTGACCACATGCCTTCCACGTCATTCAGGCGAGTTCATTGCAAAATGTAGAGGTGGTCATAATGTTTTGCTCTTAAGTGTATATATATATATATATGTAAAGAAATAAAAAAATATAAAAATTAAAAAAAAATGACAGAAAATAAAATGAACATGAATAAAATATTTTTGAATTATTATTACAAAATGATTATCAGCTTTTTAAAATTTAATGAATTTTAATATTTCAACTAAATAAATATATTGCAAAGCAAAACACAATTTACAATCAAGAATCTTTGCAATTTTTGAATTTGGTATTATTCTTTCTATCAATAGATTGTCGACATCTGCAATTTGGTCCAAGAATACATTGGCATGTTTTAGCACAGCACCTGTTGGTGGCATATTCTTTCACGGCACGATAATGCATGGTATCGTAATTCTCGCCAAGGTACAGGTCAATATCTCTTTGAGGAACAGGGATGGCAAAATCTTTGCAGGGGATCATAAGGTATTCCGAAGATCCGTTCTCGAGTACTGATTCCACCTACTGGAACTCCAGTGTCTGATCTTTGAAACTTCAACTTTCCTATAAAAAAAAAAAAAAAGAAAATAATTAGTGTTTCAATATATTGGAAAAAAGTATGGTTTATCTAATAAATGATTAATAAGATGTATGCATTTTGTCCTTGGAGAACAGGCCTGTTGGCCAATGGCCTAGCTCTGACCTTGGGTACCACAGTCTTCAAGTGGTGTGGATGTCTGTTAGTAGTTCGTAATCCATGTTAAACTGTAGGTCCCGGTCAGAATAAACGTAGCCTTAGAGGCGACAAACCAAACCTTGGAAAACATGCTAAAGATTGGTATTCTATCTCTGTTTAATCTATATTACTTAAGAGTTAACTTGCTTTTTGAGTGATGTAATGTTTGATGTCTGATTAGTTATGATGGAATTTTCTTTTAGGTCTCTCCCATGTTGTTCATTTGAGAGATTATAGCTAAAATTATTCTTTGTGATAGAATAAATCCGTCAGCAGTCGAGAAAAAAGGAAAATATTCTCGGACTAAAGTAATAATCTAATGAATGTAGTTATTCTTCATAAGTAAAATAAGATAATTGTCTGATTTTTCTTGTCTTATGGTAGAAAATCGGACAAAACTCCACCTAAGTTGTTTATCCATAGATTAGAGACACTATACACAATTTGCCACTATCACCATCGAGTGCCCTTATTTCTAAAAGTATTGTTTACAATGGACGACACCTGTTTATTCGTACAAAGTTATTCTGCATACTAATTCTACGTCCTTTATCATATTCTGTACCAATACCATGATTCCTATTTTCATATCCAAATGACAACTTAAAGAAAATTTTTGCTTTGCAGGATAACTGAAAATGACTTCTTCTAGCGCAGTTTTTATTCTTACAGCTTCGTTCTCTTACGCAAATATGGCGGCCTGATGGCCAAATGTCTAGCACTCTGGCCTTTGGTACCACAGACTTCAGTTTCGAATGCTGGCTGTGGCGTGGATTTGTTAGTGGTTCAGAATCCATGTTAAACTGTAGGTCTCGGTCTAATTAACTTAAAGTGTGCACATAATGACCGTAAAGCGACAAACCAAACCAAATATCCCAGGTAGTTTGATTATCGATAAGAGACGCTACGCACAAATTGCCACAATCGACGTCGAGTCCCTTATATCTAATAATAATGTTTGTAAAGGGCGACACCTAATTATTCAAAGAAGAGTTATTCTATACTAATGCTACGTTCTCATATTCCGTAACAATATCGCGATTCATATTTTCATATGCAGTCTAAATAGCAACTTGACGACATTTGTGTATTGTAAGACAACTGAAAAACCTGGGGAAAATAACTTCCTGTGTTGCCATTTTTTTTTCTGTTAGCTTTGTTTCTAACTCCAATATGCAAATTTACAAATCGTTAGACGCCTGAAAAGTCTCTATAAATCCGGAATATAGTTAGCACAGCACAGAGTGATATAGTTAACAGGATTGATAAATTAGTTAACTTTACGTAAATTTCACGTAAAGGAGTAAGTTAATTTAGTTTCAAACTCCCTAAAGATATAATGGCAGCTGCCTGTTCAGATATACGGTAAATATATGACATAGCCCTATAGCTAAAATTGCTAGACACCTATTATGGTGACAAGGTAATGAAGGCTTAGAAGTGAAACCTATACATGAACATAATTTACGGTATTAAATTATTATATAATATAACTACTATTATAGAGAATTGATTTATAATCTCATGATAGTCCTTTTATTGATAATAGGACTAAAATATTTCTGCAATAAAATGTCCATTATTTATTGTGAGGGCTATTATGTATAAATGAAATTTGAAAATAAATGGGCATTTGAGATTTATTTATAAATTTATAATGCGATTTTCTTGGAAAAGGCTTTAAATCTCAGCGATATTAAATTTCAGAAATAGAAAAAAAAAAAAAAGATCATTAAGTAAAAAAATAAATCCCCTTATTATAATACGTTTCTCTATAAAATACATTAAGATATTTCATCATTATTTTCAGAACACAAATCAATTACGCTGTAAGGTCTGCTTTTGTTATAAAAAAGTGAAAGGCAAGCATAATTGTTATTAATAATTAGATACTAAATTTTGTGAAGTAAAAATTAATTGCCTTTTATAAGAATTCCATCGTGTAATTCTAACTTTTTTTTCTTTCTTTATTATTTAAAATTTATTTAATGTAAAAATCGTCTGCTCCAGTTTTATAGATTGTCAATTGTTTTTCCTTTTTCTCTGGCAACGCGAAGTATAACAAGGGATTACTGCAATATAATTTTCATTTCATACGTTCAAAATATGTGATTAACGTAAATAGAATATTCAAATATTTTATTTTATTTTATTATTAATATTTATTAATTATCATTAATGTTTTAAAAATATTTAAATATTTAAAAAATTGTTTTTAATTTATTGCTTTTTAGTATACGATATACATTTAGTATTAATGTTTGAATGTTTTTTTTTTTTTAGTTTAATATTAGTATTTTATTATATTTTTATTAATTATTATGTATATATAATTTAATATTATGCATTATTAAGATTTTTTAGTATTTTTAAATTATTTAAATATTTTAAAAATTGTTTTTTAAATTATTGTGTTTTTTTTAAATATATTAAATATTTCTAAGTACTTAAGTTTGAATGTTTTTTTTTTTTTTTTTTTAGTTTAATGTTAATATTTTAGTATATTTTAATATTAATGTTTTTAAAGGAAAATGCAATTTATTTTTGAATTTATTTTAATTTGACTGGACTCTTTGTCAAAGTTATTCCTTATTTCTTAAAATTTTCATAATTTTCTTGTATTATAAAATTTTTGTAGCTCGGAATTTAGATTTCTCTATTAAAAGTAAATAATAATCACTTAAAAAATCAGAATTCAAATAAAAATAAACCTATAATTCGTTACCTGTATTGTCAATTTATTTGCTTAGATTTCAAAAATTTCAAATAAAAAACATCTAGTTAACATCAAGTGACATATTTGAATATTTGTACAGAATTTTCTATACCAATTAAAAAATGTGAATGAAAATTTAAATAATGAGAGATCAATTGTTAAAATTTTATTCCTAGATAGAAATGATTATCCTCCACGTTACGTAAGGTTTCATAAAATATGAATTATAATTGAATATATCTGGTTATTCTTTTGTATGAAATAAAAAAGAAAATAATTATAGGCAATTTAAATATATATATTGTATATGCATATATATTATATATATAAAATTTGCATTAGTATATAGGTAATTTAAACATGTTTGTAGTGGTATCGCTAGAAATAAAATAATTACGCTATTAAGTCGTAACAACTTCCTACAATAAGCTATTCTAATATATATTTATTATTTTTCATTTATTTTTAACATCGTACTACATTAAAAAAAAAAATAAAAAAAATCTTTCCAAAAACTATAAAAATATTAAATATAAAAATTATGATAGTAAAATAATTATACACGAACTATAAGGAACGGAAGAAATATACACACTATAATGATGCAATTTATATTTAAAATAACATTTGAGCAGTAAATTTTGTCAGAATTAAAGAAAAACTAATAATATGTGATAGATGACATTGTTATTGAAAACTTTGAAAGAAGAGTAATTATATCAAGAAAAACTGTATCTTTTGTGACGACTTATATCACGAGATCCAATTATTAGAATTTCAAACATTAGTTATTTCTCGTTTGTAGATTATGTGCTTTTTGGCAAGTTTATATAGTTATTAAATTAATTTAATAATTATTTTTTAAAATTTTATACTTTACACGTTTCTTATAAAATTCAATGATTTTGTTTTTGCATAAATCTTCATTGGTGCAACAGTCCAATGGTGGGGCTTACTGCGTACTGGCAGATTTCGAGACAGGAGATGTTTTCTTTTTACGGGGTAGGGTTGTTAGTCCGACGTCTAACGCTCTAAGTCATATTTTACAGGGACTTACGGTTGAAAGTGGATTCCCTCATCACTGAAAGCCTCCGTTATGGGACTCGAACCTTTGGGGTATCGAGTGCCAAAAGAGTTATAATGCTAGTCTCTCGGCCATCAGGACTTCGTATAAACCTAATGTATTATAATGTGGGTTTATGAATTATAATAATTCTTGTCAAATATTTATTCCTTTCTGTTAGATTTTGTCAAGTTAATTAAAAAATTAAAAACTTATTTTTTAATTTCGTTAATAAAAAGTTTTATTTACCATTTTCTTTCAGTTTTATTGCAGAAATGTATTGTACCAAAAACGTATAGCATTGAATATAGTTACACATACATCATGAGCTAATGATGTGTATAATGTATGTAATAAATACATTCACACATATTATATTATATAGAACTAAAAAGAAAACTCCCGCTAGAAATTTCTTTCATAAATTTATTGTGATATTTATTCTTATATATTTTATTATCATCGATATTATATTACTGGCATGTCTAATCATTAATATATAATTCATGGATAATCATTATGCAACTTTTAATTATTTATGATGCCTTGTTAAACTTTATTTTGGTTTCTTCTGACACATTATGAACAATTGTATTTTGTCCAATAATTGTTCATAATATAGGGTTGGAAATAGTTATTAATAGTAGTCATAGTTAAATATATAGCATTATCCTAGTTTAATATGAATTATTAAATTTACCTATGTGTACTAAACTGATATTCTCATGCATTTATACTTTTATTAGCAATATCTTATTTTTGCAGCTAAAAACAAAGTATTGTTTAATTTATGTGAAGCCTACCATACCAAATTTGTATTATATTGTTTTCAAATTTCACAATTGGATGGCATTTCAATTACTAACTGGGATAAGTTTATAACGGATAATGCTGCAATAAATGGTTTTCGTTTCCATCAAATAAATTGAAATGGTAGAACTCATTTATCGCTAGCTTTAAACGGTGAGTTCAATTTGGGAGAGGAATGACGTTATTGGCGGCGTTGTATCAATCAAGGAGATAAATATGAGACTGCCAATATTAGAGAGTTTTCTGGCGCTGGCAGCCCTTGGCGATAAATTCAATAGCCAAGAAGGATATAATACTGTGTCCAAAAGTACGAAAACCAATTTTCAATTTAAAATTTACCCTCAACTTATGGAATTTCATTTTTTTTTTTTTTAAATTTTGGCAACGGTCCTTGACATTTGTGAGAAATTTGATGACAAAATATTCATTAGTGTTTGAGTTACGCTTGGATTTCTGAGATGCTAAAACTGATAACGGCGAATTTTGAAATGTCTGAAAGCGCAGCCAGCCCTTGGCGATAAATTAAATAGCCAAGTAAGGATCTAGAAAATAAAATAAATGTACTGCATTGCCAAAAAGTAAGACCAATTATTTTTTATTTTCAAAAACTCATTATTTATTCTTCCAAATTTATTTCATCACCTTCAAAATAATACCCTCCGGTACAATGCACTTATGCCAACATTGTTTCCAATCTTCAATGCATACTAAAAAGTCATCGGCAGGGGTGGCTTTCAAAACTCGAGCGATTCACGTTGAATCTCTTCAATTGACTCAAAACAGTGTCTTTTGAGTTTAGAAGTAGCCCCGTCGCACGGTGGAAATACGGTGGTTTGGAACGATTTTTCATTTTTCTCGAAAAAGTCTCGAAGATTCAATGCAGTGTAAGCTGGCGCATTCATTGCTTTGATTTTGGAGCGAATTTGGCGTGCTCTTTCGGTCTTGCTTCACCTCTGTCACGATAGTCGCTCGATTAACCGGTTGTTTCCGGCTCATAAGCATAAAAAGTCTCATCTCCAGTTATGATGCATTTCAACTTGTCCTGATAGTCACAAAGCATTGTTTCCCACACTTCAACGTCAAGATGTTTTCCAAAAAATTCAGTGTTTTCGGTACCAATCGAGATTTGATGCGTTTGAGGCCCAAAACATATTTTAATTCTAATGGAATTGACCAATCCATCTGAAATTACAACATCATCAGCAAGGTCTCTAATTGTAAATCGACGGTTTGCAAGCACCAAATCTTTAATTTCTTGGACGTGATCTTTGTCGGTTGAGGTGGATGGTCGACCAGAGGGCTCTTCGTCTACAACGCGGTCTCGGTCTTCTTTAAACTGTTTATATTACTTGTAAATATTTATTTCCGTTATAGTAATTCTAACCGAATGCCTTCTACAACATTCTATAGGTTTCCGCAACCAAAATTTATTGCAAGTTTTTTTGCTCAATCAGTTTTAACGTCTCACAAAGTCAAGCGTAACTCAAACACTAATGAATATTTTGTCGTCAAATTTCACACGGATGTCAAGGACAGTGCCAGCAACCTAAAAAAGGAAAAAATCGAAATTCCATATGGCCCGGTAATTTTAAATTGAAAAATTGGTCTGACTTTTGGACACAGTAATAAATATGAGACTGCCAATATTGGCGAGTTTAAGACTCAGTCAGTCCTTGGTAATAAATTCAATAGCCAAGTAAGGATCAATAAAATTTCTCAAGCAAATAAAATAAATGTACCTTAATGATTGTATTTAGAACCTGGAAATCAATATACTGAAATGTTGGATTGAATTTTTTATTGAATAGACGTATGGTAGGCTTTCGAGACATAGGGTCGCCATTATTCATGGTTTCTTGGAAATTTTCCAGAAAGTATTTCACAAAATTACAAAGAAAGCAGTAAAAAATGAGTATCATAAAACAAAAGGTCTCATATATTTATTGCCCAAATATATATCAAATTCTTTACAAACATAAGTTTCGTGATATTTCATTTTCGCAAAAAATGTTTTCTTCTAGATTTAAAACTTTTTTTTTTTGGCATGCGAAGATATCTTGTAAATTTTATGCTACTACAGAACATTTTTTACTGTTTTAGATCAAAATTTTTGAAATAAAAAAAATATATATATGGAAAACTCTTTTTTGAATTAAATTTAATTTAATAATCAAGTAAATGGATAAATTAAATTAATAATCAAATAATTTAATTCAATCATAGACTAGCTGGGCTTCTATAGAATTTAATGTAGTTGGCAATACAGATACAGCTAATATTTAAGTCACAAGCAAGGGATGCACCGCTGTTACTCACTTAACACTACCCAGGGGACACGTGTAGCGTAAAGATATGCTACGAAAACGAGTAACACTTCCTTTACTCTACACACTACTCTAAAAATTTTGAAAGAAATTCAATATAGAGACAGTTAATCTTTCAACCGTAAGCAAGGCCTGCACCGCTGTTACACATTTAGCACTACACAGGGGGCACGTGTAGGTTGAAGATATGGTGCGTACGCGAATAACATTTCTTCTTTCTCTACATACTACTCTATAAGCTTTCAAAAAGCAATTTAAATTATGGTAATTTATTAAGACATTTGTTCTCTTAAAAACAAGAAAAAATAAATCTAGATACGACTATAAATTATTCTGCTTTAAATAAACATACTGAGGTTCAAATAGTATAGCACGAACATGATTTGTGCCGGAATATTTATTCGATTATCCTCTTAAATTAATAGCACTTTGAAAAGTTAATTTTGAACGATTCGGGGATTTTCATTTTCAATTATATGAAAATGAATACGACTTTTGCAAATGCCCAGGTAGTTACATTTTGGTAAAAAAATGATAAAACATAAATAATAACTGAAAAGTTCCAGCCTATTAAAATAAATGAAAATATAAGCAAATATATTTCTTCCACTTAGTGCTGCTTTAATTAATGGCTGCACCAAATTTTGGCAATTTTAATTAAATTAAATATTAAAATTATCATTTTTTACTAATTTTTCTGCCCTAAATATCTGCATGGTAAAAAAAAAAATTGCAGTTTGCTCTTATTTAGGACATACGGAGGAGGGAGAGGTAGGACTTTCTAAGAAGGTAGACATAATATTAGGCGGTAGACATTTGCATCACTTTTTTTTTTTGAAATTTACGTGAAAAATAAAATACAGAAATACGTAAATTTACATAACATAGTTTGCACTTTATAAATTATATAGCAATATACAGGGGACACGTGTTAAAAATGTTTTAGCATATGCCTTATATATATTATATAGCACATACAAATAAAAGCATCTTGAAAAAGTAAACTTTGAAAACTTGGCTTGCATATCATTATTTTTTTAAAAGCATTTTAGCTATTATCTAGAAAAACATTTTTGCTCATTAGTCTACAGAAAACGCCAGTCTGGCTTTTGGAATTAGGCTCTTAAAATAAAAATATGTTGTCTGCTAGTTCTTCACTGTGTTTTGCGAGAAAATAAACGATCGCAATAAATTTGCATTTTAGTTAAGCACTATATTTTCCTACGCTAGATGCTAAATAATTACGTGTATTTTAATAGTAACTTTTGATATGTATATTTGAAAACGTAGTATTTGAACCCCAAAATTCTTCCATGTTTAGTAAAAAAGAAGTATCACTTTTATTTCGGATGCGAAATTGGTTATCAGGACGCGTCTTGGACTCCATCTATATGCTCTAATTCTTGTTCAAAATATTTTCCATGTGGTTTCGAAGCAAATAAAAAAATCAGTCTATCGCCATTCCTATGATTTGGATGAACACAATAATCACACTACTTCTCCATGGTGCAAACTCTTCAGAGAATAATCGCAAGGAAAGAAAATCAAATTATAGTAATGAAAATCAATGAATGCAATGAATGGAAATCAAATGCAGTACCTTAATATACCATGGTGTAGTGTTTCACATTCAGGAAATTAACAATGAATTTTTCAGGTAATAAGAGGAAGATCAAGAATTTCATGTGAGGGTTTGCAGTCTTCTATATACGGTATTGCATATATTTATAATTTAAAATTGCATACCTCACGTAGTCTTAAATATAACTGAATAACCTTGGTGGAAATCTAGATATATCCAAGACCAAGACAAAGTTACTTGCATCGAGACTTTAAGAACAAATAATTTTAATTTGCAATCGTCATTAGTAATATCTGCCTTATATTATACAGAAAAACAACTTTGTTTGTTCTAATGTAAATTTCGTAGAAACATCTTTAAAAATAGATGATGTCCGATAGCAATGGTGTTATTCATGGATTCACTCAAAATATGTCCCAAAATCGAAACTGTTGCATAAATCTCATCTATTCCACTCGGATAATCTGTCTCTATGAAAGAAATTTATGTAAATTTTAAACATTTATTTTGAACTGCCTTTATTACACCAAATACAGCTAGTATATTTGCTGTGATTAGAAAGATATTTTTATCATGGGTCTTTAATTTGGACATACAATGTATATACGTTTTTTATATGAATAGGAAAGTAAAGCCAAAGCATTGCACTTTGCTAAAGTAACAATGCTCTACTAGGAAAACCTATGATATTGAAAATAAAAATGGGAAACTTTCATTATAAGTTTAATCAAAAACCCTATTACTACCATTGAACATAAAAATCTTCATTAAAATTTTGTCAAGAACATGGTCAAGAAAGTTTTAGTTTTTAAATACTTAAATAAAAAATAATTTATTGCATTTAGTGAATTTAAAACGAAATAGTGATAGTTAAAGAACCACAGATCTGTGAGTTCAAAAGATGCAAAATTTTTAGATGTTCCAATAAAATAACAGAAAATCTAATGCCTTTCGCCTTGCGTCAACGATAGTTTTTTTTTTTTTTTTTTTTAGAAAATATGAAGTCAAATGACTGAAATAAAATAATGATGAATATCGTTTTTATACAAGTAACTTAGTTGAACAATGTTTTTAAAAATGAATTTTCTGAAATGTCATATGGACTGCTTTGATTCAAACTATAGGCGTTTCAGCAATACTTATTGTGAGTATTTTCACCAATCAAATTATTGAAAATATACCAGGGAAAATGACACCTACAATGTTTGTAAATTACTGTTGGACATTAATGACCCCGAGAAGCCACATTTGTAGTGACCCTGTAACATATAGTAAACAGTTACATACATTTGAAACACTTACTTTATATTGAAGACAGTATGTAAGGGACACTTATATACTGAAGACATTAAAAACATTGAAGTCATACTGAAGACACATTGACACTGCATTGAAGACATGCTGCAGACATATTGAAGACACATTGAAGACATATTGAAGACACACACTAAGTTACACTTTATATTGAAGATATTAAGTTACAAATATCTTAAGAATGAAAGCTAAATTCAAACTTTGTAACCCACAATTGGTAATAAATGATTATTTTAACCTTAGAACAAAAATTCATCAAAATTTGTACTTACTGGAATATTTAAAGCTTGTTGGGCAGTGACGGATATGCAGTCCGGTTTTATTCTATTGCACACGCAATCACATTGTGTGGGACAAGCCGGACTGTCAAAAGGACAGAAATGTGGATGGCACTTTGGTGGAGTTGCAGTCATGATTGAGTAGTTCCAAATTCACCTGTTAATTATAAAAAATTAAAATTATGAATGTATGCCTGCTATAATTCTATATATTAATTATATTCAACATATTAATTTAAAATATTAAATATATATATAACAAAATTGTGAGAATGAGAATTTTAAGAATATTGTTTAAAATACTGGTACTGTTTTTTTTAAAGATATTTTTGTTGTATAAAACTCATTTGAGAGACATCATGTGACAATGGCATTTCTTGATAGAGAAAATTAATGGTTATATTCTCTATTGACTTATGTTACTTGTTGCAAAAGTTACAAAATCCATTGAATCCGTTTTTATTATGAATGTTTCTAACTGATATTGCTATTAAGAATTTAAAATCAGTTGTTCAGGACTATGCACAATATTCCCATTGCGAGTTACAGCAAACTTTGAAATGCAGACTGCTTTTGTAAAGATAGTGTATAGTCTCCCATCCTTAAAGGAAATAAATTTAACGCATCCCGGCTCATTAGTTGGCCTATAGACTTTCACCCGTAGAGGAAGTATATTTCGTCCACCCTGCGTGTACTTGAGTATATTTATTTACAGCTAAGATATGGAATCTTTCCACGAATATATATTTATATGTGCAAAATATTGTATGTCTGTAATTGTTTGCGTGTGGTGTTTGTGCCTGTGTAAATAAAGCTATGAGTATCCCAATACAACCAACCCAATCCAGTAGCCTAACCGTCACACTACAAGAACAGTTATATACATTTTATCGATTTTATATATTTTGTTTTATAGAAAAATACAAAAGATATTTTCATCCAAAAATACATAATAGCTATAAAATACAATAAATACAAATCACATATCTATAGCTATATCAACGGAAGCGTTTTAACCTAACCGATAGTTTCCAACTATATTAATATAAATTGTTTCCAATAACTTCTGTATATTGAATAGCTATAATAAATACCCTAGTGTTCTTTCGGTTGGCTTTTTTGGGAAATCAATCATCTTTATTATTTCCCGATGATTTATCTTCATTTATAAGGAACAAAACCCCAGGTAGGGAGAGAGGTACAAAGAAAAGTTCCAGAAAAGAGCTGGGCAAATGGACAAAACTCTTGCTTTGATTTCATTTCTTTTGTTTTAGGTAAAAATCTGATAAAGGAAGTAATTGCATTTTTCTCCTCTTGCTTATTGTTAGGGATATTAATGAAAGGGTCAACCTTGTAAGCCTTTTGTAGTAATAGCTATCTATGCTCCTTTTTTGTGATAGTCGAAAAAAATAAATGTGATTTGTCATTGTAGATGGAGTGATTTAAACAATTTAAAAGTTTTTAAAAATATGTAATATTACGTAGATGCACGTTTTTTTGTAAAAAGTAATATAAAGATGTATGACTTGAAGTCGCACGATGACATTAAAAATAACATTTTTAATTTTGCTAATTTTTATTAGGAAAAAAATTCAGAGAAAAAAAAATTATCATTTATCAAATTATCAAGAAAGTCTATGCTAAATAACTATTTACAAAATTTTTGAAACAAACAATAACTTTTTTTTTTTTTTTCTTATCCCCCTTCGTAGACAGCAATAATAATATAGCTCAAAAATATCCTTCCAGTGGGTACCGGCCCACCGTGGAATTGTGTTAAACGAACACGAAGAACTACTTGATAATAAAAAAGGAGACCCATTAGACCATCATACCCATTAGGGCATTATCATTTCATTCTTCTTGATATTTGGCAATTATGACATACAAATACAACTTTAAATCAGAAGTAATGGAGCCTTCTTGAGACAAGAAACTGAGCAATGACTCTTTCGTGGACACCATTTTTGTCCTTGGTGCCCCAAGAAAAGCTGCTGTGGCCAGCTTTAGAATGTTAACAAATCATGACTATCTGATTAATGACTCATTTCTTCCCTATTGGCATTGATATCTTCCAAGATTGTACTTTTTGTGACTCTCGTAAACCTATTACAGCCAAACATTTAAAGGCGTGCTCTGCACTAAGTCCTTTTAACTGTGGTAAAATACTGGAGAGTTCATGTACTGACGGTATATTGTTCACAATGTCGTGTTATTCAAAATTAAGTTATACGTATGAAATATCATTCTGCATTTAGCAAAAAAATAAAACATTTTCAATAAAACATGAAGATCTGACTGCTTAAATCTCTTAAATAAATGTAACCATTAAATCATGGCTTAAATATTTTTAATATGTATCCATACATTCATCATTTTTTAAAGGATGACTGGCAAAAAATTGGAAACCATTTCGTTTAAAATTTACTGAATTATCTATTATAAATAAATATTTCCTTTTTTTGCTGTTTAAAGATTAGTTGTTATTAAAGTTTGCTGTTTAAAGTTTAAAGATTTCCTTTATTGATGTTTAAAAAAATTAGTATAATTAAAAAATTAATTTTAAAAATTGGTTTAAAAAATTAGTGCATATCGATTCTTATCTGCTTGGCATGTAAATTGGCCAAAGTGATATGTGATATCGCCAACGTGCAGTGTTTCTATATATTTCATACCATATATAGAGACTCTGAGATATGAGAGACTGAGAGATATTTCATTTGTTGAATGTTAAATTTTAAGAAAGTAATTATATCAGTCATATAAACAATATAAATCATTAAGGGACGTGTTACGTATGTTCAAAATGGAGTTTAGTGAGAACATGAATGAAAGCCAAATGCATATAGAAACTGAAATAAACATAATCTCGGAAATATCGATTGGGATACAATTTAACCATCATTACTTTTTGGGGCCAATCATTTTAATTACCATGTTTGGCATGTTTGGTAATATTCCAAAATTACCAAAAAATGAACTATTAAATGTTTTACCTCTTAATGCCTTAAATTCTGTTTAGACTTAAATATGCCAAGATGGGTACTTCACAAAATCAAGCAATAGATGTATTTTTGACAAAAATTTCTCGTTAAGTCTAAGAATAAAAGATAAATAACTTCCACGCTTAATAAAAAGAAATTAGGGCCAACTACATTGTTAGATACATTCTTGGCATTGATATATTACCTCAATTTATTTTGACCAATATAGAAGAAAGTGAAAATTATTTAAATGAGTCTTTATTGTTATAGCCCCTCATTATACGACAAGCAAATGTTGTGGAAAGACCAGCAGTGGCTTTGAAATGAAATCACAAGTATTTACGATATTTGGCGATGGCCCAAATCTTGGCGCCATTTAAATAACCCTGGTCGTATTAATAAAAGAAAAACATTAATTCTTAAATAACAAAAAGTTTTGCAATAATTCTTTTTACCATGTTTTGGCAATTTAATTGTACTTTATTTTTATCAGAATACTAGATATTTTATGGATACATCTGTGTTAGAAGAAAAATAAAAATATGCCTGTTATAAACATTAAATTAAATACGTTAGTGTAGAGTTATTTCAATTATGGCCCTCAAAAAATGAAGTATTCAATTTTTACTTGTTTTCTTTTTAATTTTTTTTCAGAAATAAACAAAAAAATAAAAGTATTTTCTACAATCCAAATGTGATGCATGCATTTTCAAAATGGTTATAACAAAAATATTTTAAAAATTTTATTTTCTATAAATTAAAAGGCATTAAAAATGATTAAAAAACAACTCTTGTGTAATGGATTCTAGCAAATTGAATCAATTTAGATAGGATTATAGGGCTTAAAAGCTTTTTATTAAGCAGACGTTTCAAAACCATTAAAAAATTAGTTTTTCTTTAATTTTCATTAAATGTTTAATGTGTGTTTATGAGTTATTCATTAAATTTGATAACGATAAAAACATATATGTACTTACATGAATAGAATAATTAACTTTTCAATGCAAACTAAATGTTTGAATGAGTAAAAATAAATCACTTATTCGCTTGAATAATTAACATTAAGTGATTAAGTTCTTCATCAATGACTTTTCCTTTATGAATCAATGCAGGTTAGATTGGTTCTGTTAATTTAAAGTGCATTACGTTAACAGAATTTTGATTTAGCTTACGGAGAATCAAAATCGTTTTCGTTATTCATTTCTTTACTTTCGTTATTCATGTAAAACTCTAATTTAAAATTCAGAATAAAATATAAGCGATTGCAAAAACAAATTTAAAACAGAAAATTAATTCAATTTACCAATATACTATCAGTTCTTCATTTACACAATTGAAATGACCGAATGCTGATAAGGGAAATATTTAAATGGACAAAAAGATTTGTACACAATGAAACATGATATTGCGTGCTTATGCCAAAGTTACCTCTTTGTAAAATTTTAGTTTGCTTAATTAAAAATCAGAATTTTCTTAAGAGATATCATCGATTAGTCAGGATTTTCCTTTAGGAAAATCTATCTCTACTTTTATCAAAATACAAATTTTCTTGTCTATCGTATGATAAATTTTATTAATGAGATTAATTAAGACGAAGTTAAGGTGAAATTGCAGAATAAGGGCCGCTGGAATTTGGCGTCAAAAATTGTTTTCGCCAAAGTGCGCGAGGAAAAAGGGTTTCGATTGCAAGTGACGTGAATTGCAAAGAGTATAAGAAACACAGATTACCACATTTGGCAATTTATCTGTCAGTTAGGGCCACAAAAAGTCGCCAAATCCCAATTATCAAAAAAAAAAAAAAATCCTCGTGATTTGGCCTTAACATGTATTTCCATTTTTGATGTTTAGAAACCTTTCTAGTATATATCGATACTTATCATCATCTTATATATATATATATTGGGCTGGGCAAACTAAATATTTGGGTGTAATCTTAGATCGTAAATTAAATTATGCTCCTCACATTAACTATCTTAGGGATAAATTTAATAGATGCATTCGTGCACTGTATCCACTCATTTGTAGGAACTCTACTATGTCCTTGGAAAACTCATCTATCTTGCTTACTTGCGTCCAATACTTGCATATGCGAGTCCTATCTGGGGATCTACTGCTCCGTCGAATTTCGAGATCATACAAAGATTTGAAAATAAAATCCTACATATGATTACAAATTCGCCTTTTTTTTTTTCCGAAATGAGGATATCAGACATGCTCTTTCCGTCCCAAGTTTTAAACAATTTGTGTATAAAACTGCAAAAAAATTTTATAATTCCATTCCAAATATTAATAATTCCGTTTTGAATGAACTAAGCAACTATGTTTACGACATTTCTGGTTTTAAAAATCGCAAAAGACCTCGCGCTGTTCTGAATAGTATTCATTAACGTTCCGATATCCTCCTTTCCGAATTACCATGCAGTTTCTCCACTGAGTCACAATTTCCCCTCAATCGTTATTGTTTGTTTCTATTGTTTATCTCTTTTATTACCTACTTGAAATTATAATAATAATATAAAAAAAATTATATATGCAGAATTTTATTATTATTATTATTTATTTTTTTTTCAATTAATTAATAAAAATTTCGAATAATTAATTTTTAAATAAATTAATAATATACCTATATTGCTTTTTTTCTATCTAATCAATGGGCTTAAAGCTTAAGAAATTTCCTTCACTCACAAAACAGGAGATAGAGGTTGCTAAGCAACCAAGGTTCTCCATTAATATGGCAAAATCGTCGTCGTCTTATATATATATATATACTCACCAATTTACCTTACTAGTGGAAATGTTAGATTTTAAGAAGTTGAAGTCCGTCAGTCGTATAAACTAATAAATAACATGCTGTTTATGTTCAAAATAAAGTATAGTGAGAATATGAATGAAAAGTTAAATGCATAATATAGAAATCAAATAAACAAATAAAATATCGATTGGGATATAGTTTAATCATCATTCATTTTTGAAGTCTAAATTTAATTCCGTCAATTTTAAAATCTAGTACCTTAAATATTCCCAAATTACCAAAAAATGAAGTATTAAATGTTTTATCTCCTAATGCCTTAAAATCTGTTTAGACTTAAATATGCAAAAATTGTTAATTTTCCAATAACCATGGTAATAGTTCGGATTAAGTTGTATTTTTAACAAAATTTCTAAATCAGTCTAAGACAAAGATATAAGTAACTTCCATGCTTAATAAATAAAAAATTAAGGCCAACTTCATTGTTAGATAAATTCTTGGCGTTGATGTCACTCCTCAATTAATTTTGACCAGGATAGGAGTAAGTGAAAATTATTTAAATGAGTATTTATTATTATAGCCCCTCATTAAATGGCCAGCAAATATTATGAAAAGACCATCAGTGGCTTTGAAATGAAATCCCATGTATCTACTTTATTTGGCAATGGCCCAAACCTTGTCTTAATTTAAGTAACTAAAGTCATAATAATAAAAAGAAAATCCTTTATTCTTAAGTAGCAAAAACTTTTTGCAATAATTTTCTTTACCATGTTTTGGCAGTTTAAGAGTACTTTATTTTTGCCACAATACAAGAAATTTTATAGATACATTTTCATTAAAACTAAAAGAAAAAAAAAAATATGCAGGTTATAAACATCAAATTAAGTTCGTTAGCGCAGAATTATTTCAATTATGTTCTTTGAAAAATGAAGAACTCAACTTTTGAATGTTTTTCTTTTTTAATATTTAAAAAAAAAAAAAAAAAAAGTTTTTTCCATAATTCAAATGTGATGCGTGTATTTCCAAAGTGATTATTTTAAAAAAAACATTTTACAAATTTATTTTTTTATAAATTACAAGACATTAAAAATGATTAAAAAAATTCATTATTAGTAATTTGATTCTAGCAAATTGAATCAATTTAGATAGGATTATAAGGTTTAAAAACTTTTACTCAGTAGACGTATCAAAACCATTAAACAAAGTGGTTTTCCTTTTAAATTTCATTAAAAGGTTTAAAGTTTAAATGTAAGTTATTCATTAACTTTGATGACGATAAAAACATACATGTACTTACATAAATTGAATAATTAACTTTTTAATGCAAACTAAATATTTAAGCGAATGAAAATTAAACACTTATTCACTAGATTAATTAACGTTAAAAGCTTAAGTTCTTCCTCATTGACATTCCCTTTATGAATCAATGTATATTAGATTAAAATGCAATAAACTAATTTTTTTTTGTTTACCTTAAGGAGATTCAAAATATATTCCGTTACTGATTTAATTGCAAAACTCTGACAACTAATTTAAAACGTTGAATAAAATATAAGCGATTGCAAAATAATATTCAAAAGAGAAAATTATTTCAATTTACCAGTATATTATCAAATCTTCATTTATACAACTGAAATGACAGCATGCTGATAAGGAAAATATTTAGGTGGATAAAAGGAAAAAAAAAAAATATTTAAAAATATTCAATTTTACACAATGAAACATTATATTGCGCGTTCGTGTCAAAGTTATATGTTTGAAATTTTTGTTTGTACAATTAACTTCATACAAAAATTTTAGGATCTTTACCTTTAAAAATATAAATCTCTAAGTTCCTTAAAATACACATTTTCGTTTTATTGAATGAGAAATTCTACTCATTGGATAAATTTAGAAGAAGTTAAGGCAAAATAGCAGAGTAGGAGCCGTTGGAATGTGACGTCAAAAATTGTTTTCGTCAAATTGCTGCATTATAGGTGAAGTGAGTTGCAAAAAGTATAAGAAATTTGGATTACCGATTTTTTCATTTCGCTCAGTTAACGCCGCAAAAAGTCGCCAAATCCCAAACCATAAAAAAAAGGAAGGGGAAAAAAAAAAAATCTTTAAAATTTCGATTGGAATACATTTTAATCCTTATTAACTTTTGGAGTTCAAGTTTAAATTCACGCAATTTATAAATATATTATATTGATCTATCTCACATCTTCCTAAAGTGAAAAGAAAATCAAGTATTAAATGTTTTATCTGTTAATAGATTACAATCGGTTTATACTTATATATGCCAAGATTGGAAATCCAAAATGCCAAATTACAAAAAATAGGGGCCGTTAAAATTTGGAGTTTTTGTGACACCAAATAAACGATAACTCACCAAATAAAGTAACCCGAATTTTTTTGTACTCTTTGCAATTCACTTCACTTACGATCACAACCCTTTTCTTGGCGCACTTTAGCGGAAAGAAATTTTGGCAACAAATTCCAGCGGCGCATATTGTGCGATTTTGCCATTTCTAAAACCACGGCAGTATTTAGGATTAAATTGTGTGTTAAACATAAATTGCTAAGTCTAAGAAAAAAAGATAATAAAAAAAAAATTAAGGCCAACTACATTGTTAGATACATTCTTGGCATTGATATATCACCGCTATTTATTTTGACCAATATAGAAGGAAGTGAAAATAATTTAAATGAGTCTTTATTGTTATAGCGCCTCATTATACGACAAGCAAATGTTGTGGAAAGACCAGCAGTGGCTTTGAAATGAAATCACATGTTTTTACGTTATTTGGCGATGGCCCAAATCTTGGCGCCGTTTAAGTAACTCTGGTCGCATTAATAAAATAAAAACATTAATTCTTAAATAACAAAAGTTTTGCAATAAATATTTTTACCATGTTTTGGCATTTTAAGAGTACTTTATTTTTACCACAATACTAGAAATTTTATGGGCATATTTGCATCAAAAGAAAAACAAAAATATGCACGTTATAAACATTAAACATTAAATTAAATATGTTTGGCCAGAGTTATTTCGATGATGGCCTTGAAAAAATGGAAGTATTAAATTTTTACATGTTTTCTTTCTCTAAATTTTTTTTTTTAAAAAAAATAAATAAATAAATAAAAAAAAAAAAGATTAAAAAAAAAGGAGTTTCTCCAGAATTCGAATGTGACGCGAGTATTTCCCAAATGATTATATTAAAAACGTTTTACAAATTTTAGTTTTTAAAAATTAAAAGACATTAGAAATGAATAAAAAATAACTCCTTTTTAATGGTTTCTAGCAAATTGATTCAATTTAAATAGAAATATAGAGTTTAAAATCTTTTATTAAGTGGCAAATCAATTTTTCTTTAATTTTCATAAAAGGTTTAAAGTATATATGTAAGCTATTCATTAACTTTGATAACGATAAAAACATATATATACTTACATGAATTGAATAATTAACTTTTCAATGTAAAGTAAATATTTGAATGAATAAAAATCAATCACTCATTCGATAAAATAATTAACATTAAGGGCTTAAGTTCTCCATCATTGATTTTTCTTTTTATAAATTAATACATGTTAAATTAAAGTTCATTAAATTAGCAGAATTGTTTGTTTACCTTACGGAGATTCAAAATTTTATTCGTTATTTATTTAATTTCAAACTCTGGCAAGTAATTTTAAATGATGAAGAAAATATATGCGATTGCAAAAACAAATTTAAAACAGAAAATTATTTCAATTTACCAATATACTATCAGATCTTCATTTACACAATTGAAATGACAGAATGCTGATAAGGAATATATTTAATTGGACAAAAAAAAAAAAAGAAATAAAAAAATGATTTAAAAATATTTATTTTTACACAATAAAACATGGCATTACCTGCTCGTGTCAAAGTTACCTGATTGTTTATTTCATGTCATACGAGATTTTTTCGGCAAAATTGCAGATTAGGGGGCAGTTGATATTTGGCTGCAAAAACTATTTTCGTCAAAGAGCGCTAAGAGAGTTGCGATTGTAAGTGAAGTGAATTGCAAATGACAGTACAAGAAAACTGGGTTTACCACATTTGGCTACTTATCTGTCAGTTGGGGATACAAAAATTAACCAAATCGCAACGACCCCTCTTTTTGCTATTTAGCCAATTTTTTGAAGAAATATCTTAATGGGTAATGATTTTTCGGTACGTATTAACGCCACCGCAGCAGAGTTGCGCTAATGCGCCAATAAATAGTGACTGTTTTGAATCTATGTTAAACTCTATATCGGCCCATTTTCCACAGAAAACCGATTGACTACTTTTGTTTTTTAAATAAAGTGTTTTGATTTTATATAAAGTGTTTTATATATTTTATGATTTGTCACAAATATTTTAAGTGTAGATTGGCGCCACTTAAAAACCGTCAAATCTGTAGCTGCGGTGGCGTTAATACGTAAATACCGATTTTCTTTTTAAGAAAATCTATTTCAACGTTTTTTAAAATACATATTTTCTTTTTATTGAATGACAAACTGGTACGTACGTATTAACGCGACCTTAGCTACAGATTTGGCGGTTTTAAGTGGCGCCAATCTAACAGCTACAATGAATTGTAGATTGGCGCCACTTAAAAACAGTCAAATCTGTACCTGCAGTTGGCGTTCAAAAGAAAACTGCGTGCGCGTGCGAACAACAATATTGCTCTTTATTGGCGCAACTGTAGCTGAGGTGGCAATAATACGTAAGTACCGATAATTTTAATTAATGAAATTAATTTAGAAAATTTAATTTTTATGAATCGAATATAGTAGATAACTAAGAATAGTCAATCTTTCAGTGAACTTCAAATGATAAAATATTTGAACACTAATGTATTTATTTTTAATAATTTTAAATTTGAGGTATCTGTTTTCACCCGATTTTGCAAAAAAAATATGAAACGTGATATTTAAATTATGATTTAATAATAAAATTAGTTTGTTGAAAAAAACTATACAATAGAAATATAAGAATAATAGAAGTACACTGATAAAATTAACGTCATACAAGAATTTTTCTTAGAGATATCAGCAATGGGTGAAGATTTTGGCCAAATCGCAAAATAGGGGCTGTTGGGTTAGACTACTTTGGCGCCAACTGAGTAATAAGTCGCCAAATCTGCTAACATGGGTTTCTTGTATTGTTGACTATTTACTTTACTAACAGTTGCAACCCGTTACTTGGCCGACTTTGGCAGAAGGAATTTTTAACGCTAAATTTATCACTGGGGTTTTAAAATACACGTATTCTTTCTATTGAATGATAATGGAAAGTAAATCGCCAATAATAATATGAAATAACAGTCTAGAATTTTCTTATAGCATTAAGACTTAATTTCCTTATGGCTTTCTTACAGCACAGAAATGAAAGAATTTTCTCACAGCTTTCTTATAACACAGAAATGAAAAAGTCAAAACCAAAATATTTCACAATCTATAAATGTCATCCACGCCAATGATAAAAATAAGGTTTGCTTGAATTTTCAATGACTGTTTAAATGGCTTGTGATGAAATACAAACAATTTGACTTTAACGAGTATATTGGCAACGTTAGCTGCCATGCACTTCTGCCTGGATGATTGCATTGAGGATGATATTGTAAGAGAAATATGGCTTGCTCAGTATATATATACACTGAAGTGACAAGTCATGGGATACCTCTTAATATCGTGTCGGCCCTCCTTTCGCCCGGCGAAGTGCAGCAACTCGACGTGGCATGGACTCAACAAGTCTTTGGAAGTCTTCTGCAGGAATATTGAGCCATGCTGTCTCGATAGACGTCCATAATTGTGAAAGCGTTGATGGTGCAGGATTTTGGGCACGAACAGACCTCTCGATGATGTCCCATAAATGCTCGATGGGATTCATGTCGGGCGATCTAGGTGGCCAGATCATTCGTTGGAATTGTCAGAATGTTGTTCAAACCAATCGCGAACAGTTGTGGCCCGGTGACATGGCGCATTGTCATCCATAAAAATCCCATCGTTGTTTGGGTACATGAAGTCCATGAATGGCTGCAAGTGATCTCCAAGTAGCTGAACATAAGCATTTCCAGTCAATGTTCAGTCCAGTCACACCAGAGGACCAAGACCATGCCATGAAAAACAGCCCACACCATTACGGAGCCACCACCAGCTTGAACAGTGCCTTGCTGACAGTTTGGGTCCATGACTTCGTGGGTTCTGCGCCACACTCGAACCCTACCATCAGCTTTTACCAACTGAAATCGTGACTCATCGGACCAGGCCACGGTTTTCCATTCATCTAGGGACCAACCGATATGCTCACGTGCCCACGAGAGTCGCTGCAAGTGATGTCGTTCTGTCAGTAAAAGCACTCGAGTCGGTCTTCTGCTGGAATAGCCCAAGAAAGCCAAATTTCTCCGCACAGTTCTACAGACAAGTCCCTTCCACGTCCCACATTGATTTCTGCGGTTATTTGATGCAGTGTTGCTTGTCTGTTAGAATTTGCAGACGTCGCCGGTCTCGGTCGTTAAGTGCAGGCGGTCGACCACTGCGCTATCCATGGTGGGATGTTATGCCTGAAATTTCATACTCTCGGCACCCTTGACGCAGTGGATCTGGGAATGTTGAATTCCCTAACGATTTCGAAATGACATGACCCATGCGTCTAGCTCCAACTAACATTCGGCGTTCAAAGTCTGTTAATTCCCGTCGTGCGGTCATCATCACGTCAAAACCTCTTCACATGAATAACTTGAACAGAAATGAAAGCTCTGCGAAAGCACTGCGCATTTATACCTGTTCTACGCGATGCTACTGCCATCTGAAAATTTGCATATTGCTATCCCATGACTTTTGTCACTTCAGTATATATATATATATATATATACTATAATAATAAAATAAAATAAAATTTAAAAAATGGAATTTAAATACAAATATAGGACAAATAAAATTACAAATAGAGAGAGCTGATAAAAAATATTATTTAGTTAAAATATTCAGGGAAGTACACGGGCGTTTATTATTGATAAAGAAGAGTAATGTCATAATCAGGAAGGCGTTTGAGCAGAGTATTAGGATTATTAGGAATATTATTATGAAAATTACTTTCGAGCTTGGGAATAAAATTTTTAATTGAAGGAATTTCCAGAGAAGCGAGAATATCTTTATTTCTTACAAACCATGGTGCATCAACTGCCATGCGTAATACTTAATTTTCAAGAGTTTGCATATCTTTGATTCTAGATTTGCAAGCGGATCCCCATATTGGACTGGCATATGTTATAATGGGAACCTAAGATGAAATAAATAGCGTTAGGGTTTTTAACTAGAAGAATTCCAACACAGTCACGTTGGATCAAGTCAATATACTGAGATATTCAATCTTCTTAAAGTAATCAATATAATTTATATATAAAAAAGAAGATGGCAATTTTAAATATATAATTTATTTTGGGAAAATCTCAGTTTCTCCGGCGAAGGTTTATTTGAAAATTTTGTTGGTTGGCAACTGTTTGACAGATCAAAGCTCTTTACATGCAACTGATTTCATCAACATCTACACTTTTGAAATTTTTGTTATTTGTGATTTTATAATTTTATTAAATAAATAGTTCTTTTTTAAAAAAAAGGCATTTAATTAACTATTTTCTTATTAACTTAAAGGGATGAGACCAACGCTATGTTTCAACATTTTACAGTGAAGGAGCTAGTGGCCGCCACGCGGTCAAGGATCTCTGTATTAATCTACAATAAGAGATCAAAGTTCGTGTATCTAACTGAAGTGTAATCGTGCCACGAGAGAAGCTAGTGAAGTAAAATTTAAAGTGAATTTTGAAACTGAATTAGTGAATTAAAGGTACTTACGTATTAACGTCATCGCAGCAGAAGTTGCACTAATGCGCCAATAAAAAGCTGCCAATGCGCCAAAATAGAGACTGTTTTGAACCTATGTATCCTATCTTTTTGAATTTATCTCTATATCGGCCCATTTTCCACCGAAATCCGAATGACTACTTGGTTTTTAAATAAAGTGTTTTGAATTTTGAAAATGTTTTGATTTTAAATAAAGTGTTTTATATATTTTATAGTTTGCCAGAAAATTTTTAAGTGTAGATTGGCGTCACTTAAAAACCGCCAAATCTGTATCTGCGGTGAAGTTAATACGTAAGTACCGAAGTAAAATTTAAAGTGAATTTTGAAACTGAATTAGTGAAGTAAATTTTGAAACGGAAAAAAAGTATTTTAAATGGATAACAAATTGAGAATTTGGAGCTTTAAGAAGCACAAAATATAAAGTATACATGAAATTTAATGTATTTAGATCTGATCATTATGAATGAAAATATCAATTAAAAATAATAATTAAAAATAATAAAATAATAGATAATTTAGAAAAATCATTATGAATGAAAGTCACTTTGCAATATGACTGGGACATATATAGGTCTTTTATGTCCTCTAAAATGTAACAAGTAATATAAAATTTTTTTTTTTAAGTCAATTCCCACTTTTTTTTTCACTATATTGCAGAAAGTGCTTTATAAATAATTTTTCGTTCATTTTTTAAGTTTATCTAGCGCCATCTATTGGTAGATATATGTAACTTAATTCTAAAAAAAACTAAAATTAATTAATTAAATTTAATTACTGAATTAATATTTGAAAAAACTGTATTAACATCAAGTGTCATCCACTACTAGTTAAAAAAAATGTTTTTGAACTTGAGTGGAGGAATAAAAAGTATTTTATGAACGATTGAAAATTTGAACAAGCTATATATAGGGAGTGTGAATTAATAGAAAGAATTGAAAAAAAAATTTTTAATGGATAACACGTTGTGAAATTGGAGCTTTGAGAGCACAAAAATATAACGTATACATGAAATTTAATGTATTTACATCTGTATATATCTGACTTGTATGGGTCTTTTATGTCCCCTAAAATATAAAAGAGCTGTTGGGGAAATTGTTCTGTATAACTTTCTTCGCTTCAATTCTTCCAGATAGTGGTTAATCTGATTGATCACTTTTCGGATGCTGTCCCAGTTAAAGGACTGCATCAATCAAGCCTTTACCATTGCATTCCAAATCTGGAAAGAATTTCTAATGTAGTAGACGGCAGAACCTAACGTAAAAGTGAATATATAAAATGAATCTGTACTTTGTTCAAAATTGAAATTCAATTTGACCACGCTGATGAATTTTGAAAAGCACACAAAGGGTAATAGCATGAATTAAACTTAGTGAAATTTAAACTTTCTGCCATTTAAGAATAGATTCATAGAAATTGGTGGTGTGGTAAAATTTAAAAACAATGTCACGTTCCTTTAAAATATAAAAATTGATCAAAATTATTTTTTTATTATTTTTTATCATCATTTATAATTTTCTTGGATAACAATGGATACGACTTGCATAAGAAAATTATTATAAAAATTGAGGTCAAGCTATACAAAAAAAAAAAATAATAAAAAATAAACTGTTTTTGATTTTAGCAGGTGGTCTTTCGTAACATACAATACATAATTAATTATCATAAAATAATTAATTTCTTTACTACAGTATTTAGTTTGCTCAATTATTTTGTAAATATGCATGTGGAAAAAATGTCCGTGGAAAAATTGAAAAAATGTATGGGTGATAAATTGTCTGGTTATTGGTAAGGAAACAACTAAATAAATAAAAGTAATTTATAGTTAACTGAATAATATTAATATAATATTGATAATATTAAATTATAAAAAAATAAATTATATGAAATTTAAAATCAAAATAAATTATAAAAAATATTAATTATATTAATATATATTAAAAATAATTGAGAATCATCAAATCATGATACACAGAAAACATGAAATTCAGTGGTAAAACAATTTTCTAATAAGGAAACCCAGTTACCATATTTGGCACTTATCGCCTACTTGAGGCAGAATAGAAAAAATTATCCAATTTTTTTCTTCGATACTACAACTTAATATTATCTGACTATTCAACTTAATGTTACCTGACTATTCAAATTAATATTGCATGACTGAATATCTTCTATTAGCTCAAACTCTCCCTATATATATTTTGTTCAAATTTTCAATCGTTAATAAAATACTTTTTTATTCATCCACTCAAGTTCAAATACATTTTTGAGCTTGTAGTGGATGACACTGGATGTTAATACAGGTTTTTCAAATATTAATTCATTCAAATATTATTTAATTAATTAATTTTATTTTTTACAATTAAGTTGCATATATCTACCAATAGATGGCGCCATATAAAATTAGAAGGAAAACCAGGTAAACCAGCAATATAGTGAAAAAAAGTAGGAATTGACTTTATTTTTTTTATATTACTTGTTTTTTTTGATAAAAAATAGTCAGTTATCCTTATTTATATAATTAATTCATTAAAAATCTATACAATATATAAATATATATATGTTGTATATTTTCTATTTATTCCAAGAGATACAAATGATAGCCAGATCTAAAATATTTTTTTCTTACTTGGCAATTTTCTTGGCGATTTGTCGCCAAAGAAAACAAATGTATGGTAGCATAATGCAGACGTATTTTGCTATCTTATTGTTAATATATATAAAACAAAACTTTTACATAAAAATTTTAATTTTATAACAAAAAAAAAAAATTATCACGAATTTAGAGTTTGCAAAAATATATTTATTAATTTTTAAATGTATCTAATATTTATATGAAAGTAACTACCATTTCAATTTCAAATGTTGCAAAAGACTCCATACAAAATAAACTAAAAACCTCAACTGAATAAATGCAAATTAATTTTTATTAAACTTGTTTAAAAAAACATACTACTTTTCCTTTACAATGAAGGTTATTAAAACATGGAAATAAGAGTTTTTATTAAAAAGGTAGAATAACCAATATTGATTCATTAACATATAATATTATTCCCCCTGAGTTAATACCTAGAGTAAAAATGAGTTTTTTCAATTTTTATTTTACGTACGAACCTTCATAAAAGTTTAATAACCATCACAAAAGGTACAGGTTCAATATTTAATTAAATCTTTCATTTTGAAATATTAAGTTCTTCCAAATGAAGAAATATTAGCATTTCCAAATGAATGAGAATTTCAATAACATATGTGTGATGGTATGAATAGATTCTTTGGGGGAATTTGAGAACACATATTAATATTGTACAACGTATTGCCGTGGGCATGGGGGACATTGAGTGCCGTATAATAAAATTCCTACGCCTATGCTTAATAAGTATGCTGTGGCTGTACAATGTTAAAAAATTAAATTCTTAAGTAATAAACGACATAAAATAAATCATTTTATGAGATTTAAGTCAATACAATGTTTCAAGTTTTCTTTCAAATGTAACTAAAAAGTTAATCTCGCTAAAACCTCTGGTAATATTATTGTAGTGACTACATAAGTTTTAGTTATATAATTATTCAATTTGATAAATTACGTTCAATAAGTTAAGTTCAGTTAGATAAGTTCGATAGATAAGTTACTTCCTGTCATAGATAATTAATTAGGAAATTATATCGTCATTTAAAAAAATATTTTATTATCTACAATTTATTTGATAAACCGTTTTACCGGAATTAAAAAATAACTTTAAGAAATTTCAATAAGCATTATATAAAATAATTATTTGGAGTGATAAATTACTATAGCTTTATCATAAATTTATATAATTTGTTGATAAATAATTTTAAAATTGATTTTATATAACTAACATAAGCAATAGGGTATAATATATTGCTAAAAAAAAAAATAAATAATTTTAGAATTACCGACATTTTTTTTTGTTGTTCAGACTTACCTATATATTTCTTTCAGAATTACTAGCGATCGTTTACATCGTTTAACAAATAATTCTATTTTTAAAATAACTGAAAAAATATATTTAACCCTAGTTTATTTTCGCATGGGTTTTATAAAAGCAAAATATATATCATTTTCGAATATATATAAAGTCCTACTATGGATAGCATCGAATGATAAAATCCGGTTTTATGACGGAAATGCACGAAACGATTACTTTGTTGGGGTGCTAGTCAGATATACGTGGGTGCTTTGAAAATACAAAAGTATACTATTTAGTATGGAATATTTTTCACCTTTTATTTTTAATATCGTGTAATCAAAAATTGTAATTATTAAAAATTAAAAATATTTTTTCATTCTAATTCTATTAAATCATTCATGTGTTCCAAATGAAGAAATATTAGCATTTCCAACTGAATGAGGAATTCAATAACATATGTGTGACCGTATGAATAGATTCTTTGGCGAATTGGAGAACACATATTAATATTGTACAACGTATTGCCGAAGGCATGGGGACATTGAGTGTCGTATAATAAAATTTCTACGCTTTTGTAATATGTATACTGCGAGTATACAATGTTAAAAAATAAATTCTTTAGTAATAAACGACGTAAAATAAATCATTTCATGAGATTTAAATCAGTACAATGTTTTTTGTTTTCAAATATAACTAAAAAAGTTAATCACGTTAAGGTCTCTAGTAAAATGATTGAAATAACTATAACTACGAACTATTATTAATTATATAATTATTCAATTTCACAGCAGATAAGTTCATTCCTGTCATAGGTAATTTATTAGAAAATGATGTCAGTATTTAAGCAGTATTTGATTGTCGACAATTTATTTAAAAAATCATTTTTACTGCAGTTAAAAAATATTTTTAGAAAAAAATTCAATAATCATTATTATTATTTTAAATAATTGTTTGGAGTGTTAAATATTTATAATTTTATCAGAAATTTATTTAATCCATTGAAAAATTAATTTAAAATTGAATATCTCTAACTAATATAAGCAATCGGGTATGATAAATTGCTAAAAAAAAATTAATTTCAGAATTACCTGAATTTTCTTTCAGAATTACCGACATTTTTCTTTCAGAATTACCTACATTTTTTTTCAGAATTACATATTTTTCAGAATTACATTTTCTTTCAAAATTGCTATCAAAGATGCCATCGTCTTACAAATAATTTTAATAATTAAATAAATAAAATTTATTTAACCCTGGTATGTTTCCATACATTGGTTTTATAAAGTAAAAGTATATTTTTCTCTCCCTTTATATATATGGGGTTTCAATCCCGGATAACAAGGAACGGACAGGTAAATATCCGGTTTCACGACTGAAATGGACCAATCAATTATTTGTTAGTCTACTAATCAGATATACGTGGCGCAATGCTACTTTCAAAAACATATTACTTTGTGGGAATTATTTTTTTCATCTAGGCATTTTTTAATACCGTGTAATCTAAAATTTTAATTATAAAATTATTTTTATCGCAATTAATTTCTTTCCTAAATGACGTATCTTTTCCTATAACTCCAGTCTTTTTCAGTCCGTTCGACTTAGCCGCTTGCCATTTTCTTCAGATGGTCGGCCAACGGCCATACCATGCTGAATATACCGGTTCTCGTTAGATCACCGAAGTCAAGCATCATTGGGCGCTGTCAGTACTTGGGTGGATGACCACCTGGGAACACCGCGTGCCGTTGGCATTCACAAATTTGGGACCTGAATGGCCGAGTGTCTAGCACTCTGGCGCTCGATGCCACATGTTTCGGGTTCGAATCCCGGCGGTGCCATGGATGTTTGTAGTTGTTCGGAATCCACTTTAAGCCGTAGGTCCCGGTCTCTTATGACTGTAAGATCGTTACGGAGCAGAAGTCAGACTTCTACCTACGGGTGCTCCATCAGAACAGAAGCTGCACCCCTCTCCCCTCATTCCGTGGGGACACGACAACAACAACAACATCAGATGGTCGGGCGATACAATAATAAACTTTTAAGTCATTAATATAGTAGATTCAGGATTATTTATAATTTTCAACGTGCTGCCATGCAGCACTAATTTATGTCTCAAACGAATTCATTGAAGGCTGATTAGGTTAGAAATAGCCTTCTGGAGTACTTTTAAGATTTATTTTCCCCCCATTTTCTTGTCCTATAGTAGAAATTCCCCTCCAGGCATGCAAATTATCCATGCGAGCCGATTCACTTACCTCGTTACCATCTCTCGAGTTTGCTAGTTAACGAATGTAGATATTGCAATGGATGACGCCAGCGTATTTGTATCTGAGCTCTCCTGCACGCTAGTTATACATGTTAACAATGAGCCGCTGGTAGGATATTGCCGTGCCGATATTTGAGTTAATAATATTTAGAAATATTTTTTTTGTATTAAGATAAAATTAGTAATCATCATATAATTCATGCGCTGTATCACAATTCATTTTATGTTTCATGTGCTGTATCACATATTTCATTTTATTTGCATTTGTTAGATATGTTAGGTTTGGTTTGGTTTGTCGTTCTACGGTAATTTTTGAGCACATTTTAGGCTAATTAGACCGGGACCTGTATTTTTCAGTATTAAGGTTAAATAGTTTATAAACATCATATAATTCATGTGCTGTATCACATAATTCATTTTATGTGTGTCTGTTAGATATGTTAGGTTTGGTTTGGTTTGTCGCTCTACGGTAATTTTTGTACACTTTAGGCTAATTAGACCGCGACCGTATTTTTGTGTATTAAGTTAAAATAGTTTGTAATCATTCTATAATTCTGTATCACATAATTCATTTTATGTTTCATGTGCTGTATCACATAATTCATTTTATGTGTATCTGTTAGCTATGTTAGGTTTGGTTTGGTTTGTCGCTCTACGGTAATTTTTGTGCACACTTTAGGCCAATTAGACCAGGACATGTATTTTTTGTGTATTAAGATAAAATAGTTTGTAATCATTATATAATTTATGTGCTGTATCCCATAATTCTTTTATGCGTGTCTGTTAGCTATGTTAGGTTTGGTTTGGTTTGTCGCTCTACGGTAATTTTTGTGCACACTTTAGGCTAATTACACCGGGACCTGTATTTTTGGGTATTAAGGTTAAATAGTTTGTAATCATCATATAATTCATGTGCTGTATAACATAATTCATTTTACGTTTCATGTGCTGTATCACATAATTCATTTTATGTTTCATGTGCTGTATCACATAATTCATTTTATGTTTCATAAGCTGTATCACATAATTCCTTTTATGTGTATCTGTTGGATATGTTAGGTTTGGTTTGGTTTGTCGCTCTACGGTAATTTTTGTGCACACTTTAGGCTAATTTGACCGGGACCTGTATTTTTTTAGTATTAAAGGTTAAATAGTTTTTGCAATCATCATATAATTCATGTGCTGTATAACATAATTCATTTTACGTTTCATGTGCTGTATCACATAATTCATTTTATGTTTCATGTGCTGTATCACATAATTCATTTTATGTGTATCTGTTAGATACGTTAGGTTTGGTTTGGTTTGTCGTTCTACGGTAATTTTTGTGCACACTTTAGGCTAATTAGACCGGGACCTGTATTTTTGTGTATTAAAGGTAAACTAGTTTTGTAATCTTCATATAATTCATGCGCTGTATCACATAATTCATTTTTATGTTTCATGTGCTGTATCATAATTCATTTTATGTGTATCTGTTAGATATGTTAGGTTTGGTTTGGTTTTTGTCGCTCTACGGTAATTTTTGTGCATACTTTAGGCTAATTAGACCGGAACCTGTATATTTTTAGTATTAAGGTTAAATAGTTTGTAATCATCATGTAATTCATGTGCTGTATCACATAATTCATTTTATGTTTCATGTGCTGTATCACATAATTCCTTTTATGTGTATCTGTTAGCTATATTAGGTTTGATTTGGTTTTGTCGCTCTACGGTAATTTT
>BPLR01010612.1:0-55754 GCA_021605095.1 Caerostris extrusa | reverse complement strand
AGTTACGTATTGCTGGGTGATTGATTGGAGAAAAAGTAAGTATTTGAATGTCTTCAATCAAATTCTGTTATAAACTCTTCCGAATACTTGTTGCAGTTCAGAAACAAGTTCTCAAAACTGCACACATTTTTAATTTTTCTGCCTGGAAAATCCTAAATAATTTTTTTTTGGGGGCCGTTAAAAAACTAGTACAATTACGTGTGAAGTTTTTAATTCTATGGAAGAATTTCATAAAAAGTTGTTGATGATTATGATAAAGTGTCATCAATTTCACTCAATGGACTTTACTATTTTTCTTAGGCATTAGAGAAAAGGTTTTTTAGAGATTGAATTAATCAAATAGGTAAAATAAATAATTACCGTCAAAATATTGTCCAGAGTTAAATTTATTAGCTAAGTTATATTTTTTTGTCTGAATTACAAAAAAAAAAATCCTAAATATAATTGCCAGTATATATTTGTCAGTGGACAAAGTAATAAAAAACTCTTCAAAGAGTTGATCTGCAGTATCTGTATCACAAAGGTAAGAAATTATTCACAGGCTTCATGTTCGAATCCTGGCGATGACCTGATGTTTGTTAGTGGTTTGGAATGCCTGTTAGACAGTACGTGTCCCGGTAGTGGCGAAAATATGTCCGTAAAGTGACAAACCAATCCAATAGTCTTTCATGACCATAAACCAGCCCAACGTTCTAGCATGCGCGATCTTTATAGTCCCTATTATCAAATTAGCTTTAATCTTCCAGCTCCTCTTGGGGAAAAGGTGTCACTGTGGTCACCACTTTAAAATGTTGTAAAATTCAATTGGCAACTTAACAACCAAAAGGCCCACTTTTAGGGCCTATTAAGTCAACCCTGAAGTGGACTGTTTGATTGCTTGCTGGGGTTAAGGGACCGCCCACCTGCGACTAATACAAAGATTTTCCCCTTAAACCAATGGCTATCTTGAAGTTGTTCCTTGGATGCAGGAATGTCAATCCTCAGTAGTCTGTCCAGTGAAAAGAACAGCAGTTACAGCGAAAATTTTATCATGTGGAACAAATATTTTCCCTAATGGCAAAATTGACTCGATAAATAAGAATCGATTTTTAAATATTTGATAATATTTATCTATAGAATTAAAAAAAATAAATTGTTATGAGATTACTAGTACAGCGATTGAATTGTCTAGTACAGGGGTGGCCAACCCAAATGATCTTGCGGGCAACTTTTGAAATGGATCATAACTCCGCGGACCGCATAAAAATCCTTTTTTTCAAACCATATTAGATTTACTTTAGTAGACCCACTAAAGGCATTTTTTGGAGTGAAAATTGAAATATAATGAGTTATTACTTTTGTGTTTACTATTATTCTTACGTGTAAACATAGATAATATAATAATAATGATACTAAACGCACATTGTAAAATAAATGCACTCAAGAGCCAAAACATTATGGCCACCCCTACATTTTGCAATGAACTCGCCTGGATGACGTGGAAGGCACGTGATCAGATGGAAGTGGTATTTAACTACTGCTGGAGAGTCTGAAGAATCATTCTTTCACTTACTTCTGTACGTGATGGGAAAGGCTGCAGTTGGAGGGCAGATTGTAATGGCTCGGAACAAGCATTTCCGAAACTGCCCAACTCAAAGGTTGTTCGCGATCTACAGCTGTTAGTACTTATGCAAAGTGGATGAATGACGGTGAAACCAGCAGTAGACGACATGGTGTTGGACGTACACACGCTATCAAAGAAAAAGGCCGTAGGAGACTGTCTCGCATAGTGAAGCAAAACCGGAGCCAAACAGTGACTCAGATGACAGCCCAATACAATGTAGGGCCAAGTAGAATAGTATCGGAGCACACTGTTCAGCGAGCACTGTTGGATATGGGGCTACGCAGCAAACGTCCCACTCGTGTGCCTTTGCTGACCAAGCGTCATCGCCAACTGCGCCTGCGCTGGGCGGAACATCGAAGACTGGTCCATGGATCAATGGGAGAGAGTTGCCTGGTCAGATGAATCCACGGTTTGTCATTCATCACACCGATGGCCGTGTCAGGATACACCGTCTTCCAGGCGAACAGTTGCTTTCTCTCAATGCACAGTAGGTCATACACAGGCCGATGGTGGCGGTATTATGCTTTGGGGGACGTTCTCTTGGGCGTCTCTGGGACCCGTGGTTGTGGTAGAGCAGACCATGAATGCTGCAGGGTATCTGAACATCATTGCCCGGACCAGTTGCACCCTTACATGGCCTTTGTTTTTCCAGCTGGAAATGAAATGTTCCAACAGGACAACGCCCCTTGTCACAAGGCTAAATTTGTGTTAGAGTGGTTCCAGGAACATGATACTGAATTCCAGTTAATGTCCTGGCCTTACCTAACTCACCGGATATCAATCCGATAGAACATTTGGGATGTCCTGGGACGGCAGCTCAGTGTTCAAGGCCACCACCTTCGCAATATTTGCGTGACCATTGCTTAAACATCTGGTACAATCTGTCTCCGGCCATCTACCACCAAGGACTTGTGGCATCCATGCCAAAGCGGGTTGAAGTTGTGTTGCGCGCCAAAGGTGGGCCAACTCATTATTGACAGGTGGTCATAATGTTTTGGCTCTTGAGTGTATATAACACCGAAAATGAAAAAGGAACTTAAAGGAAATAAAAAATATATAATTATAAACGAAATAAAAAAAAAAATGTAAAATATAAATAAAATCCTAAAATAAATTTAAGAAATGTAAATAAATCATGTAAATAATCATTAAACAATATTTATTTTACTAGGTGCGATATTTGTTTCTCTATTCTTTCACTGGATTTTGCAAATCGATCTCAATTTGGGTATTGGAACACCGTAATTAGTGTTGCAGCTTTGCGTCCTTTATGTTTGAACGTGTTTTGTGTGAGTCAATTTCATTTTCGAAAACAGACTAAGTTGAACGCAAAGCACTGACAATTTTTTTTTGACAGATTTCAGAAAAATTAATTATTCGTAAAATATATTTGGTTGATGCCGAGGAAGATTAAATTGATTATTTGTTAATTGAATTAACCATTTTAATCCCAGGAGCCCTTTTTTATTACTTAATATTATTAATATTTTTGTAAATGAAATTATTTTTTTGTAATCTGGATTATTAAATGTATATAAATGCTCATTTTTATTGTGTTCTTTATTTTATGAGTATTTATAATAGTAAATCAATCTCTTATCTGGCAAGATTCTGCAGTTTAAGCAAATCTGTCGGATTATATATGTAATGTTGTGGTGTTTAATTGATGTTCCAGATTTTATGGGTTATTGCAGGACACAACGCACGCATTAATTTAGTTAAGTTTTGATGGGACTAGTTTTGGTGGGATATTCGCGGAGTTAGTTAATGAGGCAAGTGATAATCTAGCTGTTTTTTATTTATTTTGCTGTTAAAAGTTTATTCGTTGTTATTAACTTAATGAATTTAATTTAAATGGAACTACATTACTTAATGTGTTTTCAGTTAGTAACATAGTCTAAGGATTGAAATTTTTTTTCTGACTCTTTGGTTTTATTTAAATCTTTTTCATTAATATATATTTTATGGTTCATTTCGTATTTCAATAAAAAATCTAACTGGATTACGAGATTAAAAGGTGTAAATTAAAAATTAAAATATTTATGTCAACACTTCACGAAATTTTTTTTTTTCAATGTCTTGAATGTAATATATAAGAGATAAAAATTTTATGTTGTAAACAATCGAATTGGTCAATTTAAAATTTTTTATTTTTTGATGTCAAACACAATGGTCCCTATTTGCGATTTGGCGCTTTTAAACTACTACTTTCGAGTTAATAATACATTTCGAGTTAATTAGAAACAAAAAGATTAGATTATGTGTCGTAAAAGATAGAAATTGTATGCAAAACAATATGAAATGTGGCCCGTTGCATTCGAAATATGAAAATGATAACACTGCCCGAAAAAAAAAGAATTAAAATAATTTCAGGAAACCAGCAGTCTGTCCCCGCAGTCCCACCGTTTGGCAATGTTTATTGTTTTAAAATTCGAATTATATGCAAAATTTAAATCAGCTAATATGAATAAGACTAGTAAAAGCTATTTACATTTTAAAAAGTTTTCGTTGTTAGCTGTTTAATTTTAACATATTTAGAATTATTCTTTTGCGAATTTACCCAAACATTTTTGCTGAAGAAAGCAGACCAGATGTCAATTAACTTGCATGTCAAAGCATACATTAATGAAAAATTTCTTGTTGCTCTGAATTTTTATTTAAAAATTGGCATTAAAAATATTCTACATATGTTGTTTTTGTATTTAGTATAGAATTGCGATGGTTATTTATTATCTTTTAACTACATAAATTTCGTCAGTCACTGAAAAGTATCCATAATCTTTTAAACCAATACATCTAATAGCACAAAAATGCATGTCTGTTATGCGCAAACACACTACGTACTGACAGTTTACACAAAAGTTGCCGACAATCATTGATTTTATGTATATTTACTCTACGTTTCTCATTCGCATTTCTACCAAAAACGAAATTTTCTGTTATTTCTTATATTATTCACGTTTTCTACTCCGTGTTCTTAATTTTCACGTCTTTTTTATTTCCGCCATTTTGTTTTTTCTCTTGCCACATTTTTGTGTTCTATTTTCCTCTTCTGGTGTTCCGCGCGCAGTGTTGCCACACGGGCTGAATGAAATTTCGCTGAAGAAGACGCAAAATATATCATGAAGACGTTACTAAGAAAAAAAAATTGGCGGGCACTGTGGCAATAATTTAGGCAACTGTCTTCTTCTTTCCTCCGGTATTGTTCCGCTGCGGCATATTTTCATATTTCTTACAGCATCTCGAGATTGTTCGGTTAGAATGGAAGGCTGTAAAATGTTCTTGTAGACTTGAAATATTGGAAGATATAAAATTGCCAAACCATTTTTGAAAAGCGACGAATTTTACAAATAAAGGTCATTCTGGTATGTCTTCAATTAGTTTGAAGCGAAAAATTGCGTTTTGGTGAAAGATTGCCTCCTAAATCATTCTTCTTTTTCTTTCTTTTTTACTCTTGCAGTTTACAAGTCTACATTATAGAAGGATAAAAGTTATCGATGCATTTAATTCAAGTTTTAAGTCATTTTTATATATTATCTTCATTAGGTCAGTTCAACAATAAATTTACGCAATTTCATTAACATGAGTAAAGCAAAGAACGTTTCTATACGATCAAGTGTTATTATATTTATTAGTATTTTTAATTTTTTTTCATTTCAATCATTTGTAATCATGAAAAGTACTTAATAAGAATTTTTTTTTTATCTATTTATTACGTACTATGCATATACAAATAGTAAATAATGTAAAATAACTAAATATGACATATTTGTTAATAATATTCATTTCTTTTATTTTTGCATAAATATCTCGTAGGGCATGGGCAACTTGGTGAATGGCGAGTTAGATTTGCGAACAAGGGTGGGTTTCTCGTAAGAAAGTTATCGTATCTGTGCGAAGGATGGGCAAGGTAAATCTGTAATCCAGAAATATCTTCTATTAGGTTCGAAGGAGAGGAGGGCAAATTTCCTATATCTCATATCTGAAAGGGCTAGATCCAAACTATGTTTGGGAAAATTGAGCTTCAGTCCCTGAGTAACGCTGAATCTGCTAAAATCAAACATTTTTGGTGCAAATGAATAAATAAAAGTGCCCAGCATTTGAAAACAACAGCAAGGAACAGAAAGAAAACTTACTTGACATGTCTAGTATGCGTTTTAGAAAATATCCCCCTAAAAATAAAATAGAATTTCGCTTGTTTTCAATGACATAAATAGCTTTAAACTTTTCTGGCATCAGGGAGGAACCATCAGTATTTCACATAAAACTATTTTCACTTTTAAAACTGTCACTGCAACGGCTACACTTAGATGATACGAATCTTTGGAATTTTCGTTCAACAAATTCGAATCATTTTTTTGTACATATCATTTATAAATAATACGTACTAAGAATTCAACGTATAATACATATCATTAATAAATGATACGCATTAATTATTGATACGAATATATTATCAAATGGTCTGAAAATCTGACACTCGAGTTTGAATTACTCAAAGGATTACTTATTTATAAAATCTATCATTTCAGTGCATTTACTAAACTTTCATTTTAGATTACGTCTTCCTGAAATTCCGTTCCTTGACATCAAGGTCCTCGCGTTTCACATAAAAGTATTTTTGCTTTTAAAAACTGATGACTGCAATAGCCACTCAAAATACGAATCATTTGAATTTTCGTGCAACAAATTCGTTATTTGAATTTTTGGGCGAATCATTTATTAATAATAAGTACAGAATTCAGCGTATAATACGTATCATTTACTAATGATATGTATCAATTAATGATCTGAAAATCTGACATTCAAATATGTATTACTCTCAAAGGATTGTTAAATAATAAGGTCTACCGTTGGCAGCCCATTTACAGAACATTCAATTCACATTTATTCTTCCTGAAATTTCGATTCTTTAATCTTTCTTTTTACTTAAAATTTCATTCCTCATTCCTCGCTTTCAGTTGGTTAATACAAAAACCTTTTTTTTTCTGCTTTTTACGCTTATAAAATCCTTACTTTTAAATTTCAGTTATTCATTAAAATCAGTTTATTAAAAAGAAAATGCTTATTTATTTTCATCATTCCAATTAACTAATTGACCTATTAGCTCAGGTTAGCAATCATAAAAATTGGATTTTTTTTTTTTTTAATTTTTTAAACCTTTAAGATAAATGAACTTTGAAAAATTCTTAAAAATAATAACATTGAATTGCTGATAGTTTTTATTTTAAATTGCACATTCATATTCATTACGAATTTTAATTAGAATTTCCAAATGAAAAAAATAAAGAAACAAAGTATAACTTTAGTTTCATCAAAAGAAACATTTTATTTCACTTAAATAACTTTTTTTTTACTCTTTTCTTTGTGCAAAATCAAAAAAGGATAAAAAAAAATTTAGCTACTAGTTTCCTAAAACCTGAAACAAGTGAACTGAAAAAAAGAAAGAACTCTAAGAAAAAAAAAAAGAAAGAATTAGTTAAAAAAAATACAACACAAAAGTACGAAAATTTTACACCAATCTTCCTGTGTGTTAATCAAACGTAGATACAGCAGACTTCAACATTCAATGGATTCGTTGTAGCGGAAGTAGCCATTTACTTTCAATTTGTTTTCTCTTTGGAATTTCTTCCTTTTTTTTTTATTCCTTTTTCTTTTTTAAGTATTCCAAACCACATCTTTGTCACTACGTGAATGCTCTGTTTTCGTGACTCATTAAAAAAGAAGAGCTTCTCTAAAATAAATAGTTTTATTTATAAGGTGATATTTCAAATAGCAAGATGAAGACCAAAATAAGTTAATTGTAATAAAACATTTCAATTGTTGTTGATGTTTCTTCCTTTGTCAACCGAAAAAAAATTTAAAATTTTTTTTCAGACTTAACAACAACATTTTTTTTTTTTATTATAAAACAATGAAAAATATATTTGTTTTGAATAATATTGTTACTAATTTACAAAGTTTGTTCTTTAAATTAGTTGTTATTATTTAAAATGTGTAACTTAATTATAATGTATTTACAGTTTCTGTAATTATTTATAATTCAAATTGTTTGAGATAAGAATCTATTTATTATTAAAAAATGGTGTTAAAAATCTAGAATACTGTATCCTTGCGCCAAATACATGTTGCAAATATTTTTAATATATATATATATATATATCATATTTTTAATATATACATATATTTAACATGATACAATGTTGTAAAAATCTCCTGAAGGTTTTTAGAAGGTTTTATTTCATTACTCTTAAAACAAAAGCAAAAATCTTAGTATTTTTAACAAATAACAAATAAAAAAACGAAAAACAAAACTTAATCTTAAAAAAAAATTATCTTAATAAACAAATAAACAAATACGTCTAATAACACAAAATACATGTCTATCACATTAAGTACTGGTTTTTACTCAAAAATTACCGGCAATCATTGATTTTAAGTGAATTTTGCGCTACGTATCTCATTCACATTTCTGCCAAAAACGAAATTTTCTCTTGTTTCTTATTCATTCGTGTTCTACTCCGTGTTCGTAATATTTCATTTCTTTTATATCCGCCATTTTGTTTTGTTTTTCTTGCATCATTTTGTGTTCTATTTTCTCTCCTGGTGTTCCGCGCGCACTGTTGCCACATGGGCTGAATGAAATTTCGCTGAAGAAGACGCAAAAATATATCATGAAGACGTTACTAAGAAGAAAAATGGCGGGAACAGTGTGCAATAATTTAAGCAACTGTCTTCTTCCTTTCCTCCTGTATTGTTCCGCGGTGGCAAATTTTTCATATTTCTTGCAGCATCTCGAGATTGTTCGGTTAGAATGGGAAGGCTGTAAAATGTTCTTGTAAACTTGAAATATTGGAAGATATAAAACTGCCAAACCATTTTGAAAAGCGACGAATTTTACAAATAAAGGTCATTCTGGTATGTCTTCGTGTAGTTTGTAGCCAAAAAATTGCGTTTTTTGGTGAAGATTGCATCCTAAATCATTCTTTTTTTTTTCTTTTCTTTTTACTCTTGCAGTTTACAAGTCTACATTATAGAAGGATAAAATTTATCAATGTATTTAACTCAAGTATTTAATTCATTTTTATGTATTATCTTCATTATTCCATTTCAACCATAAATTTACCCAATTTAATTAAGATGAATAATGATTCGGAGGTTTTTTTTTATTTTTTTACTAAAAGCAAATAATTAGTGCAAAACGAGTTTTCAATACGTTCAAGTTTTATAATTATTATTTTTAAATTTTTTTTATTTCAGTTATTTCTAATCATGAAAATTACTTAATAAGAAAATTTGATTTTATCTTTTTTACATATTATCCATATACAAATAGTAAATAATGGAAGAGGACTAAATAGGGCGTATTTGTTAATAACATTCATTTCTTTTATCTGTATAAATATCTTGTAAGGTCTGACCAACTGGGTAGATGGATTTGTAAAGTAGTGATTTTCTCGTATCTGTGCCAAGGATGGGCACGGTAAATCTGTAATCCAGAAATCTCCCAATGGGTTCGAAGAAGAGAAGGGCATCCTTTAGGTACCATATCTGAAAGGGTTAGCACCAAACTGTGATGGGCCTGGTTTGCCAGGCTTCAAATTCGAATCCAGGTGGTGGCATGGATGTTTGTTAGTGGTTAGGAATTCCCTTTAAACTGGGTTCCGGTCTAATTAGCCTAAAGTGTACAAAAAATGACCGTAGAACCAATTAAAACCAAACTGTGATGGGGAAATGTGACTTCAGTCCCTGGGTAAAAGCTGAATCTGCTAATAATAAAAGTTCTAGGAGCGTATGAGTAAATAAAAGTGCCCAGCATTTGAAAACAACAGCAAGGAACAGAAAAAAAAATTTCCTTGGCATGTCTAGTATGCGTTTTAGAAAATATCCTCCTAAAAATAAAATATAATTTATTTAAAATAAATATAGCTCATTTTCGTGACATAGTCAGGTAGCTTTAAACTTTTTTTAGCATCAGGGATCTCACATAAAAGTCTTTTAGTTTAACTTTAAAAACTGTGACTGCAACGGCCACTCCTAGATGATGCGAATGTTTTGAATTTTCGTTCAACAAATTCGAATCATTTGAATTTTACGAATCATTTAATATTAATGATACGTACAAAATTCAACTTGTGCAATACGTATCATTTATTAATGATACGATTATATTATCAAATGATCTTAAAATCTGACTCTCTAATATGTATTACTCAAAGGATTACTTAATAATAATAAGGTCTATCATAATCAGTGCATTTAGAGAACATTTATTTCAAATTTATTCTTCTTGAAATTCCATTATTTTATCTTTCCTTTTACTTAAAATTACGCTCCTTATTCCTCGCTTTCAGTTTGTTAATACAAAACATTTTTTTTTTTCTGCTTGTTACATTTATAAAATTATTATTTTAACTTTCAGTTATTCATTAAAAGTTATTTAAAAAAGAAAATGATTATTTACTTTCAACATTGTATTTAACTAATTGACCTATTAGCTCAGGTTAGTAATCATAAAAATTGGTTTCATTTTTTTCTTTTTAATTTTTTGGATCCTTTAAGTTAAATGAACTTTGGAAAAATTCTTAAAAATAATAACATCGAATTGCTGATAGTTTTTATTTTAAATTCCACGTTCATATTTATTACGAATTTTAATTAGAATTTCAAACGAAAAAAAAAAAAAACTAAGTACAACTTTAGTTTCATCAAAGTGAAAAATTTTTATTTCACTTAAACAAGTTTTTTTTCTTTTCTTTGTGTAAAATCAAAAAGGAGAAAAAAAATTAGGCTACTAGTTGCCTACAGTTTCAAACGAGTGAACTAAAAAAGAAAGAAAGTAAGAATTAGTTTAAAAAAATGATAGAGAAAGTACGAAAAATTTTACACGCAATCTTGCTGCTCTGCAAATCAAACGTAGATGCAGCAGACTTCAACATTCAATGGATTCGTTGCAGCGGAAATAGCCATTTACTTTCAATTGGTTTTCTCTGTGGAATTTCTTCCTTCTATTTTTTATTCCTTTTGTTTTTTAAGTATTCCAAACCACATCTTTGTCACTACGTGAATGCTCTGTTTTCGTGACTCGTTAAAAAAAAAGAAAAGCTTCTCTAAAGTAAATAGTTTTATTTATGAGGTGATATTTCAAATAGTAAGGTGACGACCAAAATAAGTTAATTGCAATACAAACATTACAATTGTTGTTGTTTTGTTATTTTCCCCTTTGTCAACCGAAAAGAAAAGAAAAAAATTAAGAATTTTTTTCAGAATTAACAACAAAACTTTTTTTTTTTTTCTATTATTATAAATCAATGAAAAAATAAATTTGTTTTGAATAGTACTAATAGTTACTAATTTACAAAGTTTGTTTTTTTAAATTAATTGATATTTGTTTAAAACATGTAACTTAATTTTAATGTATTTACATTTTTCTGTAATTATTTGTAATTCAAATTGTTTATTGGAGTTAAGAATTTATTTGTTATTAAGAAAGTGGGGTAAAATCTAGAATCCTGTACACTTGCGCCAAATGTATTGCATCTTATTTTCAATATATATATATATATATATATATATCATAGGATACAATATTGGAAAGATCTCCTAAAGGTTTTTAGAAGGGTTTCATTTCAATACTCTTAAAACAAAGCAAACATTTATTTGTAAAAAAAATTAGTGTTTTTAATGTTTTTGCATTCAGAATGAGATATTCTCTACCAAAAATAAATGTAAAAAATGTACTTAAAAAAATTGCTATCATTGAGTTGTTTGCTGCAATTTTTCCACTCACATGTGAAGTAAAACTAACAACACTGTATCTGAAAACACTTTTTGTAGGTCTGAACTAATCTGTTATTTATTTTAAAATACTGATAGCTAAATCTTGCACTCCTCAAAAGTTTTCCCAAATGTATATTTTTTTGTTTTAGCTTTAAGTAATAGTCGTCTAATTTTTTTGTCTGCACGGAATTTATCGTGTATCATTCTGGAACATACATGGTTTTGTGAAACATTAGTACTGAGAAATTTAAAACATAAATACCTCTTATCATTAAACTTAGAACTTGAATAACTATAGCAGAATATTGATTTAATGCAAAATTGAAAAGGATAAAGTATACTTCTAGTGTTGTGACATAAGAAAAAAGACCAGAAAAAGTTCCTTCAATTCATTTCCGATGCCAACGAATCTATCATTGGTTTCAATTTCCATCAAATTAGTGATAATTTAGAAATGTCATTGTTTTTAGCTTTGCAAAAATCAGAAATCAGGCGAAAGATGAAACCATTCTTTTCCAACAAAGAAAAAGAAGACAAACTGTCCCATTCGGTTGTTTGGTGACAATTTAGTTTCCGGCAATTTATCTTTCATAGGGTTCTTTGACATCTGTGTTTTGTTTAATCTTCGGTGTTTATCGGCTAGAGAAATTTTTGACGTCTCGGTCCATCCATTAAGCAATTTGTGACATTTCGCGTCGTTATCTCTGACAGCTGTCCCTGCATTGATTATAGCATTATGATCCCAGCCTTTTCTTTCATATAAGCGTAGGAATAAATTATGAGCGGTGTCGCGTTGTAAATATAAAAATAGTTAGACAGACATTTGATATAATACCATTCATAACAATAAGCGACGTAGCGTCGTTTTTCTTATAATGCATATGGAATTTTTCAAATTTATGGAAATATTTTATTAGTAATAATTTGCATAAAATAATAAAATTTTAAGATTACCTTTGTCTGTCATAACATTTTTGCTTGTTTAAATACAAATCAATAAATTGATAAAGTAATTTCACATTATGTCATTCATGTCAATGAACAAAGAAAAAGTACGACGTATTAAAAATTGGTTTATTATACTGTTTTTCACCCAGCATACCATTTTTAAAAACTTATTATACCGTTTGTTATATTTTATTATACCATTTAGTATCTTCTTTATTGAATCAATAACCTTATGGTGGGCAAAGACAGTCTGCCTACTGGCAGGTTTCAAAACACGAGATGTTTTATTTGTACCGGTTGGTTTGTAAATTATATTAGACTGGAACCTATGGATTTAAAGTGGATTCGAACACATAAAAACATCCATGTCATCGCCGGGATTCGAACTCTGTGACACCGAGCACCAGTCACTCGGCCATCAGGTCCCCTACCTTATTATACTGTATACTGAAATCACACTTTTAGAATGCTAGCCGATCTGAAAGAAATAAAAAGAAATTGAATTAGAAGTTGGGCCTCTGATTAGCTCGTTTACAATGTGAGATTTTATTATACGATGAAAATTCACCATAAAATAGACACTGATATACTTAACTTTTAAATTAGTTTAAAATTTTCAGCTGTTGTTCAAATTATTGGGTTGTTCTATATGAATTAACTTTTTGAGTAAACAATTTTTAAAAGGTCTCAAATATTTATTCACAATTGTTAACATATTAATCAAACTATGCTCCATATTAAAGCATTTCACCACTCATTGCAAAGCTTTTTAAGGTTTCAAAGAATATCTTTGATTTGAAGTTAAAAAAATTTTTAAAGATTTTTTTTTTGACAAATTCGTGATTGTCAAGCGTTTATTTCTTAAACACGATTCAAAATGTTCAAAGAATTGATAGTAGGAGACAAGTCTGATGAACATTTTGGATGAGGGACTCGAATCCAATCTCAACTCATTCAATTTTTTTTAGTGGAATTTATGAAACGTGAAATTTTGGAATATCATGGACAAAATACCGCCCTTTCGATTCCCCAACGCTGGTTCTGAAAACAATTTATGATGCACAATATTAGTTTGTTTAGAATAATGCTCTGCTTTTAATTCACATTAACTATTCCCAGGAAGTTGTAATGTATACCAAAAGAGTTATTGAGACCTTTATGGAATAAACATGATTATTTTTGTTAAGCGCAAATGCAAATGATTATAGTCGCTTCAGATTTGTGACCATTAAAATTTTATGGGTTGTACAAAATATTTTAAGCAATGTTTTGTATTAAATTATACAAATATTGTTATAGTTAGACAAACATGCGTAAATAAAATTAACTAAATTAACATCAAATAATTGAAATATTCAATACATATTAGACAAATGCAACAGACACAAAAGTATCACAGTATTAGAACTACAGTGGCACATCGGTACTAATATACTAAATTCATTCCAGATCATTTTACATATAACGTATAGCACTAGATGTATCTGTATATTAATATATAGTATGTTATTGTGTATATTAATATTGATATAAATATTGTAAAACTAATATATTTTAATATTATTAATTAATTATTATTTTAAATTTGCAAGTTCAGGTTTCTGCCGTAAAGGAACGATATATCATCTCAAATCTCTTTAAAACTGCACACTCTCGAAAGCTCAAAAGGCTTGATTAATATCATTATTTTAATTTTATATTTATACTAAAATATACAAATATAATGTTATTTAGAGGAAAATATATGCGTAAATAAAAATTTACCGATTTTTTCCATTAAACATACTGAATCTATATTTTTTCTGGATTTTATATCAAAATATATATAAGATCAAATAACAAAATTTTTCCTGGCTGTATATTGCAGTCATTTTTCAAAACAATGTATAGTATTTTTACCATATAGGTTACTTAGACTGATTTCTTGATTCATATTATTCCGTACATAAGACACGTACATGTAGAGCAATTACTGTTAAATCCTACGCAAACTCTCTTGGCTCTATAATTCAAAAATATATATACATATATAATGTTAAAGACGAGATATCTGATGTAAAGACGAAAAAAAAACAGTAAAATGAGAAACCAAATTAAAAAAACACAGAATCTTTAAAATACGCTGTTACTGAGCTGAAAAATTTAGCAATTGCTAAGATATTATTTGATTGATTTTTTAATTGTTTTTCAAAAAATCGGAAAGACACAACGAAGGAAACAAAAAAACGATTTTTTTAATTTTGTCTCTTTTAAAAGTGCCGCACTAAATAATACATCGATATATAAATGTCTTAATAATAATTTTTTAATGTCTTTAATGACTTAATAATAATGTTTTAATGTCCTAACTTCATAAAGTGTCTTAAAAAATGTCACGAAATGTCATCACACGCATTCCCTGAACAAAAACAAAACACAAGTTTTCAAAATATTTCACTCATACAAAAACATTGCTTTTCTTTCCTGCGTATACCATAAAATTAAAAATACGGAAATGCTCAAAGACAAAATTCTATCACTTATTTTTTACTTCACAACAATTTTCTGAACGGAGGTTACCATACATCATCGGCTTGCAAGAACATCTGAAATAGAGCGTTTCTCGAGATTACCAACCCACTGGGATATGAGTTATGCAGAGTATTCGGCTGGAACTCTGCGATCGACAATCATTGTCTTCGAGAATCGTGCTTGAAGATGTCCAGACGTGCGCTGAATAAACCATCCATTGTGCGGAATATCTCTCTGTGCTCTGTCCACTGACGCGACGTCTTGATTTATACCGGTCGCTTAGACGCCTAATGTTACGACGATACATCATTCAGTAGACAGGGAGAAGTGTTTGCCGATAGGCCCGATAAGAGTCTTTGGTGGATTTCAGAAGTCCTCGGAAAACGCCGAATGCAGCCTTTTGAGCTTTCAGATTGTGCAGTTTTAAAGTGATTTGAGATGACATATCGTCCCTTTAAGGCAGAGAAGGGATATGTGCAAATTTCAAAAATTTGGAAATGTCTTTTGAATGTCTATCCATAGAGTAGTAATAAAATAAAGCACGCATCAGGGTTGCCAATTTGGGAAAAACATAACTTTTACAATCGACGCTATCAGGTGTGACATGATAGTTGATTATTTACATGGTCACTCAACCATTAATTTGTACGAGGCTGACCATTTTTTTGCTTGCGTAACAGAGGAAAAATTAACTTACACTGAAGTGACAAAAGTCATGTAATAGCAATATGCAAATTTTCAGATGGCAGTAGCATCTTTAGAACAGGTATAAATGCTTCAGTGCTTTCGCAGAGCTTTTTTCTGTTCAAGTTATTTTCAGAAGAGGTTTTGACTTGATGATGACCGCACGACGGAATTAACCGACTTTGAAAAATAAAGTTGGAGCAGACGCATGGGTCATGCCATTTCTTAAAACGTTAACATTTATATCATTCCCAGATCCACTGTGTCAAGAGTGTGCCGAGGTTTGAAATTTCAGGCATAACATCCCACCATGGACAGCGCAGTGGTCGACCGCCTGCACTTAACGACCGAGACTGGCGACGTGGAGTCATTTTTCTAACAGACAAAACATTGAACGTCAAATAACCGCATAAATCAATGTGGGACGTACAATGGACTTGTCTGTTAAAACTTGGCGGAGAAATTTGGCTTTTGGACTATTCCAGCAGAAGACCGACTCGAGGCGCTTTATTGACAGAACGACATCGCTTGCAGCGATTATGGGCACGTGAGCATATCGATTTTCCCTAGAAAGGAAACCGTGGCCTTCATGAGTCACAATTTCACTGTAAATAAATACAATGGTAGGGTTCGAGTGTGGCGCAACCCCATTTAACCATTTACCCAAACTGTCAGCAAGTGCACTGTTCAAGCTGGTGGTGGCTCCGTAATGGTGTGGGCTCAGGCTATGGATTTGTACTCTGGTGCGACTGGACCGAACATTGACTAAAATGCTTATGTTCAGCTACTTGAGATCACTGCAGCCATTCATGGACTTCATGTACCCAAACAACGATGGATTTTTATGGATGACAATGCGCCATGTCACCGGCCACAACTGTTCGCGATTGGTTTGAAGAACATTCTGGACAATTCCAACGAATGATCTGTCCACCTAAACGCCCGACATGAATCCCATCGAGCATTTATGGGACTATCGAAATGGTTCATTCTGTAACTGTAAATAAATGCAAATTTATTTTTTCTTAATATTTAACATTTATATCTATCCGAATGACTTGAATTGACTACTTTCCATTATCATTCTGCCATTAATTCGGGCGAAAGGACTGCCGACACGATATTTGTTTATCCCGAAGACTTTTATCATTGAGTGTATGGATTACATTGCGATGGTCAACTTGGTGTATTTGGCAAGAATTTTACTTTTGGTTATTCTTCTCTATATTATTGGCACTAAAGTTTTTAGAATAAATGGTTCATTCTTTTTGATTTTCAAAAGAAATGGTTTGTAAATAAAGGCAAATTTATTTTTCCTTAATATTTAACATTTATATTCCGGTGTTAATAATGGTTTTTTACTTTCATGATCACTCAGCCCCCCCCTACCCGACTGGTCATTTTTTACAGAGTAAAAATTAATTTATCAACTTTTGCTATGTAATGTTTTACGATGATATTTCATATAAACAATCTTTATAGTTATAAACAAAATAACTTATTATCTATTTGGCGCTAATTGAGTAAAAAATACTATTATCATACAACGATTTTCAAAAGAAACGCATTCTTTTCACTGTAAAAATACAAATTTAATTTTCTTTAATATTTAACATTTATCTAAATGTCAGATTGAAAAATAAGGGTTGGTTACTTACATGGTCACTCAGCCATTAATTTGTATTTTTACATTGTTTCTGTGTTATAGAAAATTTGTGTTATAGAGCTTATTTTGCACTGGAATATATGCGAGGAAAGCGTGGCGTATATTGGCAGTTTTTACTGTTAATGAGTATTACACTATCCATGTTGGCGCTAAAGGTAAACAGTTCTATTATGATACAACTATTTTCCTACGAAATGGTTCATTCTGTAACTGTAAATAAATGCAAATTTATTTTTCTTAATATTTAAAGCATTTATATCTATCCGATGACTTGAGGTTTGGCTACTTTCATTATCATTCAATATCACTTTTTATATTTTTAAAAATTGGAGTTAAATGAACTTTGGAAAAATTCTTAAAAATAATAACATCGAATTGCTGATAGTTTTTATTTTAAAATTACACTTTCATATTCATTACGAATTTTAATTAGAATTTCGAGACCATAAAAGAAAAAAATACAAACATCAAAGTGAAACATTTTATTTCACTTAAACAATTTTTTCCCCTTTTCTTTGTGTAAAATCGAAAAGGAGAAAAATAAATTTAGGCTGCTAGTTTCCTAACCCTTGAAACGAGTGAACTAAAAAGAAAGAATTAGTTAAAAAAATAAAAGAAGAAAGTAGGAAAATTTTTCCAAGCAATCTTCCTGCGTGTTAATCAAACGTAGATGCAGCAGACTTCAACATTCAATGGATTCATTGTAGCGGAAGCAGCCATTTACTTTCAATTGGTTTTCTCTTTGCAATTTCTTTCTTTTTTTTTCTTTTTTTAAGTATTCCAAACAACATCTTTTGTCACTACGTGAATGCTCTGTTTTCGTGACTCATTAAAAAAAGTAGAGTAAAATAAATAGTTTTATTTATAAGGTGATATTTCAAATCGCAAGATGAAGACCAAAATAAGTTAATTGTAATAAAAACATTTCAGTTGTTGCTTGTTTTTCCTTTGTCAACTGAAAAGTAAAAAACTTAAACAAATTTTCAGACTTAATAGAAAAAAATGTTGTTTTGTTCTCATTATGAAACAATGAAAAGATATATTTGTTTTGAATAGTATTTTTAATAATTTACAAAAGTTTGTCTTTTTAAATTGGTTGTTATTTATTTAAAATATGTAACTTAATTTTAACGTATTAACAGTTCCTGTAACTATTTACAATTTCTGTAATTATTCAATTGTTTATTGGAGTTAAAAATTTATTTATTTATTAAAAAATTGTGGTAAAAATCTAGAATCATGTACATTTGTGTACATTTTACAGTTTCTATAATTATTTATAATTCAAATTGTTTATTGGAGTTAAGAATTTATTTGTTATTAAGAAAGTGGGGTAAAAATCTAGAATCCTGTACACTTGCGCCAAATATATTGCATCTCATTTTTAATATATATATATATATATATATATATATATATATATATATATAATAGGATACAATATTGGAAAGATCTCCTGAAGGTTTTTAGAAGGGTTTCCTTTCAATACTCTTAAAACGAAGCAAACATTTATTAATAAAAGAATTGGTGTTTTTAATGTTTTTGCATTCAGAATGAGATATTCTCTACCAACAATAAATGTAAAAAATGTACTTAAAAAATTGCTATCATTGAGTTGTTTGCTGCAATTTTCCACTCACATGATAAAACTAACAACATTGTATCTGAAAAGCACTTTTTGTAGGTCTGAACTAATCTGTTGTTTATTTTAAAATTACTGATAGCTAAATCATGCACTTCTCAAAAGTTTTCCCAAATGTATATTTTTCTTGTTTTAGCTTTAAGTAATAGTCGTATAATTTTTAACTGCACGGAATTTATCGTGTACTAGTATCATTCGGGAACATACATAGCTTTGTGAAACATTGGTACTGAGAAATTTAAAGTATAAATACCCAATATCATTAAACTTAAATCTTGAATAACTATAGCAGAATATTGATTTTATGTAAAATTTGAAAAGGATATAGCATACTTCTAGTTTTATGACAGAAGGATAAAAAAGGTCCTTCAATTCATTTCTGATTCCAACAAATCTATCATTGCCTGCAATTTCCATCAAATTAGTGATAATTTAGAATTGTCATTATTTTTAGCTTTGCAAAAAAATCAGAAATCAGGCGAAAGATGAAACCCTTCTTTCAACAAATAAAAAGAACTGTCCCATTGGGTTGTTTGGTGACAATTTAGTTTCCCGGCAATTTATCTTTCATAGGGTTCTTTGACATCTGTGTTTGGTTTAATCTTCGGTGTTTATCGGCTACAGAAATTTTTTGACGTCTCGGTCCATCCATTAAGCAATTTGTGACATTTCGCGTCGTTATCTCTGACAGCTGTCCCTGCATTGATTATAGCATTATAATCCCAGCCTTTTCTTTCATATAAGCGTAGGATAAATTATGAGCGGTGTCGCGTTGTAAATATAAAAATAGTTAGACAGATATTTGATATAATATCCATTCATAACAATAAGAGACGTAGCGTCGTTTTTCTTATAATGCATATGGACTTTTCGAAATTTATGGAAATATTTTATTAGTAATAATTTTCATAAAATAATCGAAATTGTAAGATTACTTTGTCTGACACAACAGTTTTTGCTTGTTTAAATACTAATCAATAAATTGATACATTATTTTCACATTATGTCCTTCATATCAGGGTGCACAGAAAAAGTGCGGCATAGTAAAGACTGGTTATTATACCGCATACCGTTTATTATATCGTATTATACTGTTTATTACACTGTATACTAAATATATGCTATACTATACTATATAAAATTCAGTAGATCAGAAGCCTATTTGAACAAGAAGTTAGGTCTCCGATTGGTTTGACTACTACGAGAGATTTTTAGTATGCGACGAAAATCCACTTTAAAAGATACTGACAGTTAACCTAAGTTTTGATGCTAGTTAAAAATTTCAAAATTATTGGGTTGTTCTATATGAATTAAGTTTTGAGTGAACAATTTTTAAAAGGTCACAAATACAAATTGTTCGAATATGTTTAATCCAGTTTATGTTTAATCTGTCTACATGAATACACTTCAGTAAATGGGTTGCAAAGCATTCAGCATTACAATAAATTATTTAGACACATTTTAAAGCATTTTCATTATAAGATTTTTTTTATAAAGAATGTTATGTATTATAGAAAATGTCCAATCAAAATATAATTTCCTTATTTATTGAAATAAAATTGCAAAATTACTTAAAAAAATTAAAATTATCAATTAAAGGACAATGTCAAATTAACAAAGAGAATATTAAAAAGTTAAGTATCCATACTTAATTACCTGATATAATAAAATTAGAGAAATTGCCAATAAATGAAAACAAATCAACTATTTCCGAAGTACACTCACTGTCATAAAAATTAATTCACCAAAGAACCAAAGAAGAAATTATCGAGACCTCTACGGAATAAACATGATTAATCATTTGCATTTGCGCTTAACAAAAATAAAATCGTTTCAGATTCGTAACCATTAAAATTTTATGGATTGTACATAATATTTTAAGAAATGCTTAGTATTAAACTATACAAATATATTATAGTTAGAGAAACGTGTGTAAATAAAAATTAACTAAATGAACACCAAAATGAAGTATTCAATACACATCAGACAAATGTAACAAACGCAATAGTATCTCATTATTAGAACTACAGTGCTATCTCGGTACTGCCTAAATTCATTCAGATTCGTTTACATATAACGTATAGCAGTAGATGTATTCATATATTATGATTGGATAGGGTACAAAATAATTTAGTTTTAATATTATTAATTAATTATTAATTTAAATTTGCGCATTCATGTTTCTGCCGTAAATGGACGATATATCATTTCAAATCACTTTAAAGCAACACATTCTGGAAAGCTCAAAATGCTTGATTAATATTATTAATTTAATTTTATGTTAAAATATACAAATATTATTATTATTAGAGGAAATGCATGAATAAATAAAAATTTATCAAAACTTTTTCCAATGAATTATGTATATACTATATATATATATAGTACCATATATACCATATTATGTATATACTATATATATATATAGTATATATATTTTATCAATCTATATATGTATATATATATATATATATACATATATAGATTGGATAAAATATCGCGCTTTTATGTACGAAAAAATCCAGAAATCCCTCTTCTAAGAAGTCTGCGTCGTTCAGAGACATATTATGATCAGATAAAAGTATCATTTTTTACTAGCGATGCACACTGCAGTCATTCTTCAAAGCAATGTGTAGTATTTTTACCATATATGTTAGTGTCTCACATATATAGACAGATTGCTTGGTGGATATTATTCCTTACATGGGTACATGTAAAACAATTTCTGTTAAAGTCCTACCAAGACTCTCTTGTCTCTATAAGTCAGAAATTTATATATGTGTGTGGGTGTGTATGTGATGTTAAAGACGTGAAAAAAGGGATGTAAAAAAACAGTAAAATGGGAAACCAAATTAGAAAAAACACACTCTTACGAAGGTCACTGAGTTAAAAATTTAGCAATTGCTAAGATATTATTTAGTTGATGCTTAAATTGTTTTGCAATAAATCGGAAAGGTACAAAAAAGGAAACAAATAAAACGAATTATTTCTTTCCTTTTGTCTCTTTAAACCGAGCAAGAAAGTGCCACTCTAAATAATAATATCGAAATGTAAAAATGCCTTAATGATAACGTCTTAATATCTTAATAATAATGTCTTAATGTTCATAATAGTATTGTCTTAATGTCTTAATACTACATGTCGAAATGTCTTAAATATTGCATCGAACGCATTCCCGAACAAAAGAAAAGCCAAGTTTTCAACACATTTTTTACTCATACAAAAATATTGCTTTTATTTACGTATATCATAAAAATTAAAAATACGAAAGGACTTCAAAGACAAAATTCTGTCACTCCCATATTTTTTATACTTCGCAACAATTTGCTGGACAGACTTACCATACATCATCGGCTTGTAAGAACATCCAAAATAGAACGTTTCTCGAGATTACCAACCCACTGGGTTATGAGTTATGCAGAGTATTCGGTTGGAACTCTGCGATCGACAATCATTGTCTTCGAGAATCGTGCTTGAAGATGTCCAGACGTGCGCTGAATAAACCATCCATTGTGCGGAATATCTCTCTGTGCTCTGTCACTGACGCGACGTCTTGATTTATACCGGCCGCTTAGAACGTCTAATGTTCCGACGATACATCATTCAGTAGACAGGAGAAGTGTTTGCCGATAGGCCCGATAGTACTCTTTGGTAGATTTCAGAAGTCCTCGGAAAATGTCGATTGCAGTCTTTTGAGCTTTCGAGATTGTGCCGATTTAAAGTGATTTGAGATGACATATCGTCCCTTTAAGGCAGAGACGTGAATATGCAAATTTCAAAATTTGGAAATGTCTTTTGAATAGCCACATATAGAGTAGCAATAAAATAATTGCCAATTTGGGAAAAACATGGCTTTTACAATTGGCTCTGTCAGTGTGGGGTGATGGTTGGTTACTTTCATGGTCACTGAACTATTAATTTGAGCGGAACTGGCCTCTTTGTTTGTTTGCGTTACAAAGGAAATATGAGCTTACTATAATGCGCTATGCGATATATATGCAATCATAACTTGGCACAGTTTCATTTGTTGGCTATTATTACTCTATGCTGTTGGCGCTAAGGGAAAAAAAGGTCTATTATAATACAACGATTTTCATACGAAACGGTTCATAACTGTAAATAAATGCAAATTTAATTTTTCTTAATATTTCACATTTATATCTGTCCAGAGTGACTTTAGGGTTGGTTACTTTTATGAAAACTCAGCCATTTTAATTTATACGGAACTGGTCACTTTGTTTGCTTGAGTTAAAGAGGGAAAATGAGCTTATATTGCACTATGCGATGATATATTTGCGAAGATAGCTTGACACAACTAGTTTCACAACTATCTTTACTATTGGCTACTCTATACTATTGGCTCGAATAGAGAAAAAGCTCTATTATCATATAACGATTTTCAAAAGAAATGGTTCAATCTTTTAACTGTAAATAGATGTAAATTTAATTTTTTTGAAAACATTTATATCTGGCCAGAGTGACTTGATGATTAGTTGCTTTTACGGTCACTCTATCATTAATTGATATGGGACTGGTCACTTTGTTCACTTGCTTTACAGACGAAAATTGAGCTTATCATGCATTATGGAATATATGCGATGATAGTTTGGCAATAATCTTTACTGTTGGCCATTACTATCATATGCTGTTGGGAAAAAAAAAATGTCTATTATCGTACAACGATTTACAAAAGAAATGGTTATTTCTTTTAACTGTAAATAAATGCAAATTTAACAAATTTAATTTTTCTTAATATTTAGCATTTGTATTCTATTACTAAATTTTCTTGTGTATTTCCCCCCCCCCCCAGAAAATAAAAAGTAAACTATTCTCTTATATCAACCTTTTTGTAATGTTCTATTAGATTTCATATAAAATTATTAGAGTTTAACTTTTTGTATCTATTTGTATTTAGTAAGCATCTACTTAAATAAATGTACGACTCGAGAAGAAGAATTTCAGGCATTTCTCGGAATTTTCAGAATCGCTTCATTTAAATAAATGGGAAAAGATGGCAAAGGCCGATAGAGGGAATTTAATGCGGAAAGGTCGAGGGATGTTTGCCCCAACCTTCTGTTCCTTTAGACTGGTGATGTGCTTTATTTTATATGTGTTCACTGCGCAGTTTGGAGTTTTACATTCATCTAACTTGCACGGAAGAATCAGGAGTTTCAAGAGGGGAGGCACATTCGCATTTCTGGCAAATTTTAGATTGAAAAATAAGTGCTCCAACCACCTGATAAACCCAAAAAGTGAAATCTTGTATATTCCTGTTTCTGGTATAAAGCGGAAACAGTATATAATATTGTAAAACCTCGCATAACTTGATGGTTGTGTCATTAATACATTATGAACTCTGAAAATTCCCGATCAGCAAAGTTTTCTGTTGAAAAATATGTTCGGTACTGCTCAAACTAGGAAAGAATTTAAAGATTAAAAGTCTAAACAGTGTTGTCATTAAAAAGGAGAAAATGAAACAAATTTTATTTGAAATTATTTTTATTACTACTGAATAAAGAATGATATGAAGTATGTAAGTATTAACATGATATACAATTATTTAAATTAATATTATACAATTATTTTTATAAAAAAGCACTTGATAATTGCTTGGGAAGGTTAAGTTTCGCTGTAAGAAATAAATATATTTAATACAATATATATTCAATATTTTCTTTCAATACGTATTTTTTACTATACTGCAGAAGTATTCTCTTCTTTCGTCATTTAGGTCACTCTTCATTATATATTCAGGCAATTTTCGTGCTTTTTTTTTTTTCGTTTAATTTTTTGTAAATTATCTTGGCTATATTTTCTTCTTAACTGTCGCTGCTTTCACTGTCGGCTAGTAATAAAAGATCATCCTATTCTTCATTTGTCATTCCTTGGTCGTCATTCTCGATTATTCCTTAGATCTTCTTCTTCCATATCTGAAATTCCTTCTGAAAAATTACTTTTCCGATTTAACAGATTCCTTGACTTCATTTTCAATTGATAGAAATCCTTTTTAGGAATTGTTGGTGGCGTCTTGCCAGCGTTATGTTAATGCAGCTAACACTTTGAAACATGCAGGATGCATTATTATTATACCTTTGGACAAATTAAATAATAATAATTAAGATAACACGTACGCACAAAATCGTGTTCAGCAAACATGCGTTTTTGTGAGGTTTACTGTATACCATTACATTAAAGAATTAGAATTACTGTATACCATTACATTAGAAATCCTTTAGAATTGCTGGGGGCGTCTTGCCAGGGTTATGTTAATGCAGCTAACACTTTGAAACATGCAGGATGCATTATTATTATACCTTTGGACAAATTAAATAATAATAATTAAGATAACACGTACGCGCAAAATCATGTTCAGCAAACATGCGTTTTTGTGAAGTTTACTCTATACCATTACATTAAAAGTATACCTGTAGAGTTGACCGAACTATTACACATTAAACACTAAAGGATTATTACTAATTGCAGTATAAAAAATAGTGAATTTACTTTATTTTCATTCCTAACATTTACTAGTTATCATCGGCCTGAATGGCCGAGTGGCTAGCGCTCTGGCGCTCGGTACCACAGGTTTTGGGTTCGAGTTACTCGGGTTCGATCCACTTTGCCGTAGGTACCAGTCTCATATGACTGTAAGAACGTCACGGAGCAAAAGTCAAACTTTTACCTCCGGGTGCTCCATCACAACAGAAGCTGCCCCTTTCCCTCCATCCATGAGTAGATCACTAATGGGATGTCCGTCCCGCACTGCAGGACATTGAGGATTAGTCAACAATTAGTCAACTAGTTATCATTTATTACTCATAGAGTAATTGACCATATCAGAGTTCATAATCACTATTTTGGACAGATGGTCATCCAGACAATCGTGTCCAGTTCTTGATCTAAAATTGGCGACAATTTTAGCATCCTCGCGAGATTTTCTACTCAATTTTTTTTTTCCGTCATCCCCGATTGTCTCCCAGATTTTGCTTTTGGTGTTAGATAATAATTCACTAATATACAAGGACTTAATTTTGTCCCGCATAGTTCTCCTAAAAGAATCAAGAGGGATAAGACAAAGAGACCAAATGTATGGTTAATAACCTTGCAAAAACCGCATTGATAGTTACCATTAACACCGTCCACATATGTTATTTTATAGTAAATACAAATACATAATGCAAAATCCCTTTTTAAAAAGTACCTCTATATTTTTTTTTTCTTCTGTAAATAGGGCAAATAAAGCTTAAATATTATCCCTACATCTTCTTATTATATCAAAAGCTTAGAATAATATTACGAATAAACTCTACCGCTTTTGATCCTATACTTTTTAATAACTCAACCTGTATGCGATAGATTCTGAGTGCTTTGTTATTTTGAACCACCTTAATAAGATGCTTTGTTTTCTGGCAAATGAGTGGGTGTCATAGCACCAGCTCTTATATACAAAAGGTTTTTTTTTCTGCATTGTATCATAGTAAGTAAATTACTCACTTCAAGTCAGTAAATCCTTTTAATACTCAACCCATCTCTCTAAAATTTAAAAACTTTTATTAAATATATCCATGTATTTATTTTATTCATTGTTATTTTATCTATACTAAGTATTTCTGCAATAAATAATCCGCTTGAAGTAAGCCAATATGCAGTTATCGATGAAACATTTTAATAAAAACAGAAAGAGTACTGTATATATTGTTATTTCGTTATTTTTATGTGCCTTTAGAATTCACAGTATAAAGAAATTATAAGCATTTCATAATTTTTTTAAATTTATGATTTTGTTCTTTTGACTTTGTAAAAAGAAAGTACTCAGTTGCTTCAGAGAAATGGTTTACAGATTCAGTCACTTTTAAGTAAGGCAAATTGGCTAATTGACATACATTTCAAAAACATGCTTATTTGAAGTGATAGGCAAAAAATTTAAACAGTAGTTTTTTTTTTTTTTTTCGAAAAGGTATACATAGAAATTTGAAAATTGCAGTTTTTAGAAAATTGTATCTAAAGTGAAGTTAACATGCCCATTTAACTGTCAATGACTGAAAATGTGAATTTTACGCAGGTGTGAGGATACTTAATAAAGTCGTCAATAAAACATTGATTCTCTATTTCTAGGACGTAGTTTAGTAAACTTTGCAAAAATGCAGCTTGGATATCTTCGAAATCAGCTTAAGTGTTTTGTATTAATGACTGACGATCTCAGATTGAGGTGCCTGGAATTGAGAGAGAAACAATTTTGTTCTTTCATTTTTAAAAATTTATGCAAAAAGGTATTTCTAATAACGGTATTTCGGAAATATTTCATATGAAAATATTTGTTAATTTTAATTAGCACTTGGCATATGTATGCATAATTGGATGGTTTTAAAATATTATTATGCATAAAAAATACAATTAAAAATCTAGCGTTATATGAAAAAATAAATTAGCATTATAATAAAATAAAATTGCATTATAATTAAGTAAATTAACATTATAATCAAATTAGTTTTTATATGCAGTTTAAAAAATATTAGAATTGTTTATATACATAAAACAAATTATATATATACATATCAAAAAAATTACACATCACACAAATTATACATATACACATCAAACAAATTACGTATATACATATCAAACATATTATATATATACACATCAAACATATTATATATATACACATCAAACAAATTATTTATATACACATCAAACAAATTATTTATATACACATCAAACAAATTAGCATTATATACACATCATACAGAAATCCTTTAACGTATTCTGAAAAGAGAAACGATGATATATTCAAAAGACTCGTGTACAAAAATAGCTTCTCCAGGTTCAAACACAGAAAAAAAAGGATGGAAATACTCGAAGAATAAACTCCATCATCCACTTTTTTACCTCACCACATCTTTCCGAAAAAGAAGTTTCCATACATCATCGATCCGCAAGACACTTGAAATGAGGCATCCGCGAGATTTACTCAACACACACCGGGGTATGAGTTATGCAGCGAAATCGGGTGGAACTCTTGCAATCATTGTCCTGAGGAATCATTCCTGCAAATGTCCAGACACGAATTGAATAAACCATCCATTCCCCCGGAATATCTCCCTGTCACAATGCGAAGTGCCCGGCATCTTGATTTATACCGGCCACCGTGGTTCGCGGTGGACGTTTAATGTTCCTATGATACATCATTCGTAGGACAGGCAGAAGTGTTTGCTGATAAGCTGGATCCGTCCCTTCGGGGTTTTCGGATGTTTTCGGAAAACGTCGGGTGTGCCTTTTTGGGAATTGGCTAGTTTTGAAGGGATTGAAGTGTTACTCTTCCGTATTATGCGGACATTCGTCTTTCAGACACATCAATATTTCGCGTTTCTAAGCTGTTTGCACTCACTTAGCACTACCCAGGAGGCGCGTGTAGCTTGAAGATATGTTACGGACGCACAGTAGCAATAACTCCGCAACGCTCTATGGTCATGTTAGACCGGGACCTACGGTTTAAAGTGGATTCCGAAACACTGCAAACATCCATGGCAGTGCCGGGACCCGAACCCGAAAGCTGTGATAACGAGTGCCAAAGCTCTAGCCATTTAACTATTCAGGTCCCCTCAAGAACAAATAAACTGTAGAAAAAAAGTTGGTCATACTGTGCATCATTCGAAACTTCGTTGTTGCCGTATCCCCTGAAGAGTACAAGAAAATCAAATAACGTGGTACTCCCGGATAATATTGGCTATGTTGATTGCCATATCTGAGTACAAATCCTCTTCCGAGAGATGGTCTATACAATGCATGGTAGTTCCAACAGCTGGGTAATCAAAGACATGATGAGGAGTAAGTTCCACATCAGGGCAGTAGCTACATTTTTGGTTTCTTATAAAGCCATCAGCAGAAATTTTCACAATTTATGGGTGCTTTTACATCAAATAACTTAGCATTACAGACACATACAATAAATTAGTATACAAATAAATTACTATTTAGTAAAAAATTAATTAGCCTTATAAATAATAAATAAATTATACTAAAATAAATTCGCAGTATAATCAATATATATATATATATATATATATATTTATATATATATACATCAAACAAATTAGCATTATATACACATCAAACAAACTAGCATTATATACACATCAAACAGAAATACTTTAACGTATTCTCGAAATAGAAACGATGAAATATTCAAAAGACTCGTGTACAAAAATAGCTTTCGGAGGTTCAAACACAAAAAAAAGGAATGGAAATACTTCGAAGAATAAACCACATCATCCACTTTTTCACCTCTCCACATCTTTCCAAAAAATAAGTTTCCATACATCATCGATCCGCAAGACACCTGAAATGACCCATCGGCGAGATTTTCTCAACACACACCGGGTATGAGTTATGCAGCGAAATCGGGTGGAACTCTTGCAATCATTGTCCCGAGGAATCATTCCTGCAAATGTCCAGACACGAATTGAATAAACCATCCATTCCCCCAGAATATATCCCCGCGCCCTGTCACAATGCGAAGTGCCCGACATCTTGATTTATACCGGCCGCTGTGGTTCGCGGTGGACGTTTAATGTTCCGACGATACATCATTCGTAGGACAGGCAGAAGTGTCTGCTGATAGGCTCAATCCGTCCCTTCGGGGTTTTCGGAAAATATCGGGCGTGACCCTTTTGGGAATTGGCTAGTTTTGAAGAGATTGAAGATTTACTCTACCGTATTATGGGGACATTCATCTTTTAGGCACATCAATATTCCCCGTTTTTAAGCTGTTTGCTTGTAGGTTAGTTAGCAAGAAGCATGTGGACTAAAAAAGGTGTATCTATTTAATTTTTGTTTCTTACACCAGAAGTTCTTGTAAGATATTCTTTTATAGTTCAATATCCTCAAGAACAAATTTTTTTTTTTGTTCTAATGCAGCTGGCAAACACGTAGATAATTGCTTTGGATGCCTTAAAGCAAGCGCTGCGTCGACGTTACCCAGTTAGCACTACCCAGGAGGTGCGTGTAGCTTGAAGATAAGCTACGGATGCAAAGTAACAATACCCCCGCAAAGCTCTACGATCCTGTTAGACCGAGATCTACGGTTTAAAGTGGATTCCGAACCACTACAAACATTCATGGCACTGCCGGGACCCGAAACCTATGATACCGAGCGCCAGCGGCTAGCTACTCGGCCATTCAGGCCCCCTCAAGAACAAATAAACTGTTAAAAAAATTACTTGGTCGTACTGTACATTATTCGAAACTTTGTTTGTTGTTGCCGTATCCCATGAAGAGTACGAAAAAATCAAAATCGTATTGGCTGTGTTGATTGCCAGATGGGAGTTTAAATCCTCTTCCGAGGGATGATCCGAATAATGCATGGCAGCTGCAAGAACTGGGTAATCAAAGACACAATGAGGAGTAAGCTCGACGTCAAGGTAGTTGCCTCATTGTTGATATTGTTTAAGGCCATCAGCAGAAATTTTCATAATTTTTGGTTGCTTCATATACATCAAATAAATTAGCATTACACACACATCAAATAAATTAGTATACAAATAAATTAGTATTTATTACACATCAAATAAATTAGAATTATACTAAATTAAATTAGTATTATAATAAAATAAAATAGTATTATAATTAAGTAAATTAGCATTGTAATCAAATTAGTTTTATATACATTTCAAACAAATAAGCATTGTTTGTATACATAAAACAAATTAGCATTGTTTGTATATATAAAACAAATTATATATATAAACACATCAAATAAATTACATATATACACATCAGACAAATTATTTTCATGCACATGAAACAAATTATTTGTACACACATCAACAAATTAGCATTACATACACATCAAACAAAAATCCTTTAACGTATTCTCAAAAGAGGAAGAAGAAATATTCAAAAGACCCGTGTACAAAAATAGCTTTCTGAGGTTCAAACACAAAAAAAAAGGAATGGAAATTTTTCGAAGAATAAACCCCATCATCCACTTTTTTTACCTCACCACATCTTTCCGAAAAAAAGGTTTCCATACATCATCGATCCTCAAGACACCTGTAATGAGGTATCCGCGAGAATTTCTCAACACACACCGGGGCATGAGTTATGCAGGGAAATCGGGTGGAACTCTTGACAATCATTGTCCTGAGGAATCATTCCTGCAAATGTCCAGACACGAATTGAATAAATCGTCCATTTCCCCAAAATATCTCCCCGCGCCCTGTCACAATGCGACATTTTGATTTATACCGGCCGCTGTGGTTGGTGGTGGACGTTTAATGCTCCGACGATACATCATTCGGCAGACAGGATGAAGTGTTTGCTGATAGGCTCGACTCGTCCCTTCGGGAGTTTTCGGAAGTTTTCGGAAAATGTCGGGTGTGACCCTTTTGGAAATTGGCTAGTTTTGAAGAGATTGAAGTTTTACTTTTCCATATTATGGAGACATTCATCTTTTAGACACACCAATATTTCGCGTTCTTAAGCCGTTTGCTTGTAAGTGTGCAAGATGCATGTGGATTAAAAAGATAATACTATTTAATTTTTCATTTCCTACGCCAGAAGTTCTTGTAAGATATTCTTTTATAGTACAATATCCTCAAGATCAATTTTTTTTTGTTCTAATGCAGCTGGAAAACACCTAAACAGTTTTATTTCATGCCTTAAGGAAAGCGCTGCACCGGCGTTACTCATAGCACTACCCAGGAGGTGCGTGTAGTTTGAAGATAAGTTACGGACGCAGAGTAGCAATACTTCCTCAACGCTATACGATCATGTTAGACGGGGATCTACCGTTTACCGTTTAAAAGTGGATTCCGAACCACTACAAAAATCCCTGGCACCGCTGGGACGCGAACCCAAAACCTGTGATACCGAGAGACAGAGCGCTAGCCATTCGGCCATTCAGGCCCCACAAGAACAAATAAAATGTAAAAAAAATTACTTGGTCGTACTGTACATAATTCGAAACTTTGTTGTTGTTGTTGTCGAATGCCTTGAAAAGTACGAAAAAAACAAGTATTGTGGTTCTCTCGAATAATATTGGCTGTTGATTGCCATATCGGAGTATAAATCCTCTTACTAGGGATGGTACAGACAATGCATGACAGCTGCAACAGCTGGGTAATCAAATACAGGATGAGGAATAAGCTAGAAATCAGGGCAGTAGTTACATTTTTTGGTATTTTTAAAGCCATCAGCAGAAATTTTCATATTTTTGTGTGCCTCATACATCAAATAAATGCACATCTAATAAATTAAATACACACACATCAAATAAATTAGTATTTAGTACACATCAAATAAATTAGCATTATACTAAAATAAATTAGCATTATAATAAAATAAAATAGTATTATAATTAAGTAAATTAGCATTATAATCAAATTAGTTTTATATACAGTTGAAACAAATTATATATATATACAAATCAAACAAATTATTTATATACATCAAACAAATTATATATATATTGTATATATAAAAAACAAATTATATATATGCACATCAAACAAATTACATATACTCACATCAAACAAATTATATATATACACATCAGACAAATTACATATATACACATCTGACAAATTATTTATATACACATCAAACAAATTAGCATTATGTACACATCAAACCGAAATCCTTTAAGGTATTCTCAAAAGAGAAACAATGAAATATTCAGAAGACTCGTGTACAAAAATAGCTTTCTGAGGTTCAAACACAGAAAAAAAGGATGGAAATACTTCGAAGAATAAACCGCCATCATCCACTTTTTTACCTCACCACATATTTCCGAAAAAAGGTTTCCATACATCATCGATCCGCAAGACACCTGTAATGAGACATCCGCGAGATTTTCTCAACACACACCGGGGTATGAGTTATGCAGCGAAATCGGGTGGAACTCTTGCAATCATTGTCCCGAGGAATCATTCCTGCAAATGTCCAGACACGAATTGAATAAACCATCCATTTCCCCAGAATATCTCCCCGCGCCCTGTCACAATGCGAAGTGCCCGACATCTTGATTTATACCGGCCGCTGTGGTTCGCGGTGGACGTTTAATGTTCCGAAGATACATCATTCGACAGGCAGGATGAAGTGTTTGCTGATAGGCTCGATCCGTCCCTTCGGGGTTTTCGTAAAATGTCGGGTGTGACCCTTTTGGGAATTGGCTAGTTTTTGAAGAGATTGCAGTTTTACTCTTCCGTATTATGGGGACATTCATCTTTTAGGCATATCAATATTTCGCCTTTTTAAGCTGTTTGCTTGTAAGGTTAGTTATCAAGATGCATGTGGATTAAAAAGATAAATGTATTTAATTTTCATTTCCTACACCAGAAGTTCTTGTCAGATATTCTTTTATTGTTCAGTATCCTCAAGAACAAATAAACTTTTTTGTTCTAATGCACTTGGAAATACATCATTCGAAACTTTATTGTTGTTGTCGTGTCTCACTTAAGAGTACAAGAAAATCAAATATCGCACCACCGAATTAATATTGGCTATGTTGGCTGCCACTACTCGAGTGGTGCGTGTTCCGAGGGATGGCCCAGTTACACGCATAGCAGCTGCAACAGCTGGGTACGAAATCATGATGAGAGTAAGGACCTATCAGGACAGTTGCCACATTGTTGCTATTTTTTAAAGCCATCAGCAGAAATTTTCATAATTTTTAGGTGCTTCATACATCAAATAAATTACCATTACACTCACATCAAATAAATTAGCATTATACTAAAATAAATTAGCATTATAATAAAAACAACATAGAACAAAAATAAAATAGTTATAATAAAATAACATAGTTTTATACTGTAAATTATCATTATAATCACTTAAATTAACATTATAGCAATAAATTATCACTAATATCAAAGAAATCAGTACTAATGTCAAATAAATTGTTTTATAATCAAATAAATTAGCATTATATACAAACAGCATATAAAAAACATCATTATATACATATCAAATAAATACAGACATATAAAATATATTTCACGTAAATAAGCTTATATATACAAATAAATTGGTATTTAGTAACGTCTATTGACAAATCATCTAATTGGCATAGTAATCATTTTTTCAGTATTTTTAACACCAAATACACAAATTTTTGTCATTTTAATGTGATCACCTGTCAAACATCAAATAAATGCACATCTAATAAATTAGCATATATACACACATCAAATAAATTATGTGTTATAACATTTTTTATTTAATTTAAATATATAATATTATACGTTGACGTCAAAGTATAATATATAATAAATACGTCGAAAGTAGGTATTGGTCATTAATGTCATTGGAGAAAATTAGCATTATAATCAAATTAACTTTATATACAGTTCAAACAAATTATATATTAAAATATACAAATCCATTACAAATTATTTATATACATATAAAAATTAGCATTATCTACACATTAAACAAATTAGTATTACATAAAAAATGATATTATATACACATTAAACAAATTAGTATTACATATAAAAAATTATATATATATACATCAGACAAATTACATATATACTTATCAAATTATTTATTACATATAAAAAATTAGCATTATATACAGATCAAATAGAAATCTTTTAACGTATTCTCAAAAGAGAAACGATGAAATATTCAAAAGACTCGTGTACAAAAATAGCTTTCTGGGGTTCAAACACAGAAAAAAGGGATGGAAATTCTTCGAAGAATAAACCCCATCATCCCCTCTTTTTACCTCACCACATCTTTCCGAAAAAGAAGTTTCCATGCATCATCGATCCGCAAGACACCTGAAATGAGGCATCTGCGAGATTTTCTCAACACACACCGGGGTATGAGTTATGCAGTGAAATCGGGTGGAATTCTTAGCAATCATTGTCCCGAGGAATCATTCCTGCAAATGTCCAGACACGAATTGAATAAACCATCCATTCCCCCAGAATATCTCCCTGTCACAATGCGAAGTGTCCGACATCTTGATTTATACCGGCCGCTGTGGTTCACGGTGGACGTTTAATGGTCCGACGATACATCATTCGTAGGACAGGCAGAAATGTTTGCTGATAGGCTCGATCCGTCCCTTCGGGGTTTTCGGAAGTTTTCGGAAAATGTCGGGTGTGTCCTTTTGGGAATTGGCTAGTTTTGAAGAAATTGAAGTTTTACTCTTCCATGTTATGGGGACATTCATCTTTCAGGCACATCAATATTTCGAATTTTTAAGCTGTTTGGTTTGTGTAGGTTAGCAAGATGCATGTGGTATTAAAAAGATAAATCTATTTAATTTTCATTTCCTACACCAGAAGTTATTGTAAGATATATTTTTATAGTTCAATATCCTCAAGAACAAATAAACTGTAAAAAAAACTACTCGGTCGTATTGTACATCATTCGAAACTTTGTTGTTGTTGTCGTATCCCCTGAAGAGTACGAGTATTGTGGTACTCCCGAATATATTGGCTATGTTGATTGCCATCTCGGCGTATAAACCCTCTTCCGAAGGTGGTCCAGGCAATGCATGGCGGCTGCAATAGCTGGGCAATCGAAGACGTGATGAGGAGTAAGCTTAACATCAGGGCAGTTGTCCCATTTTTGGTATTTTTTCTAAGCCATCAGCAGAAATTTTCATAATTTTGTGTTGCTTCTTCCTTAATCTTGTGAGAGTAGTAGCTGTTTTTCTGTCGACATTTAGTTCTGTAATTTGGTATATAGTTTTAATCTTAGAAGGAATTATAAGTTTAGATTTTCCCAAGGCATTAGCATATGCAAGAGAAGTAGAAATGGTAACCTGATCCAGACTTCTGGAATTCTTCGCCAAAGAATCTGCAGTGTCATTCGAAACTTTAGAAGAACTGTATGCAACATTAGCATAAATAATCTTTCCGTACAAAGACCTAAAAAAAAAAAAATGACAAATGTTTACAAGCACTATTAGACATTAATTATTAAAATAAAAAGCGACACTCAATACTTAGTGCATTATGTAACAATAGATTGTTTTATTAGAACAAAATTAAAATGAATGTGAAGGTATTGGTATAATAAATTTAAGTCAACCTATTGTAAAACACTTCTTTAATATCTAGGAATTTTATATTTAAAACTGTCGTGTAAAATTCAATTTAAAATAATATAAATTATTTTTATTTTTATAAACAAATGCAGATATTATAGTCAACCATATCAATCAATTTAATCTTTTAATAAAGTGAATTGTATGTGACATTCAGTGACATATTTCAGTCTCAAAACAAGTCATTTTCTTTTTCTCTAAAATTAAATAAGATTCCGTTTTTATATGATTATGAAAACAGTATTTTAGAAAGATAAAAGGTACATTAGAATACTATATACTATGTCAAATAAATTTCTGAAAACATTCCATGTTTTATGAACAAAAAATTATAATAACTCTTTGTAAATGTAATTAAAACTGTGGTAAAACAAAATAACAAAAGTTCTGCAAAGGTAAAATATGAATAAATTGTTATTGAAAATTGAAACAACATGAAAATGAAGAATAAAACAAAATGTCGCTTCAAATATTCATACCTACATGCATACTCTATTTCGAAACTTTTACTGGTTTTGTTTTCAGTGTAATGTTCTGTTAAAGATAAATATTTATTTTTCTGTTTCGACTAAAAATTATGACAGGAGACACAACACGAAAACGAATTGCAAATTTGAATTTGTCTTTGAAATGCTACTATTTATTTAATTTGCTTAATAAAAGGAGGAGACTAACTAGAACTAAATTTACGTCATGTTTAAAGCTGCTGTCATGTAATAGTTTTAAATGCGTGACTATTCGAATCGAATTAAAAAACATTTCTTGTCTTAAAATCTTGACATCAATAAAATAAAGGACAATCACTTTAAATTCGAAAAAAAATTAGTAATTTTATTTTATTCGTTTTTATTTTGTAAAATATTTACCTCGAACATCATGTATTAAAAACAAACGATATTTTTAAATCATTTGACTTTTTAAATAGGAACATGAAAAAAATTGACAAAAAAAAAATAATAATAATAATAATAAATAAATAAATTTTCTTTCGAATTCTCTTTTCAGGTCGCCTAAGAAAGCAAGATTCTGGCGTGAAGTATATTTTGACTAAAACCAGAAAAATCTAGAGCTAAATTTACGTCATCAACTGCTGCCATCTAATAGTTTTAAATGCGTGACTATTCGAATCAAATTTAAAAACATTTCTTGTCTTAAAACCTTCACATTTGTAAAATGGACAATCACTTTAAATTCGTACAAAAAAATTAGTAATTTTATTTTATTCGTTTTTATTTTTAAAAATATTTATCTCGAACATCAGTTTGTTTATTATAATATCAAATATTTATCTCGAATATCAATTCATTAATTAACACATCAAATATTTATCTCGAACATCAATTCTTTTATTATCCCATCAAATATTTATCTCGAACATCAAATTATTTATTATCCCATCTAAATATTTATCTCAAACATTAAATTCATACAAAAAAAATTAGTAATTTTATTTTATTCGATTTTATTTTTAAAAATATTTATCACGAGCATCACTTGAAATGATAATTAAATTAATGATAAATTTATTAAAAACATACGATATTTTTTAAATCATTTGACTTTTTAAAATGGCAGCTCCAAGCGAAACAACAAAAAATAAAGGAATTCTCTTTTAGTTGCTTAGGAAAGCAAAGTTCTGACAGGAGGTGGGGGGAGGGGTATATTTTGACGTCACACGAGGTACTTCTGTGTCTCGCTGATAAAGCAGGAAAAAAATGGGTGTTTAGAGTACTTTCTCCCAAAATATTTTGTTTTTTCACACCAGGAAGAAGAAAGGATCAAAGCTTAACTCCTAAAGAATAGAATATTTAAGTGACAAGTATATTCGGGAAAGAATATATAGGAAACGATACGACAATCGCTTATTCGGCGAACAAAATATTCGCTAAAGTTCTGATTCTTTTAGTCTATGTATAAGGATAGGAATGCACAGATTTTTTTTTTCCACAAAAAATCCTAACATTTATATATGTATATTTCTATTTGAATGTTTTAATGCGTTTGAAATATAACTATAAATATATACAATTCAGTAATGGATACATTTAGTTTGGTGTGTGGAAATAACAGATATATGCATAGTTTAGGAGGAAAAGTTGAAATGTTGTTTTTTTTCCCAGAAAAAGTTGCCATATGAAGAAGGAAAAGAAATATATAATGAGAAAGAGTTTCGTTTTTAAGATTTCGGAAATCTTGGAGTGTTTGTTTATTTATTTTTATGTCTTCTTCAAGTTACCTTGAAAATACATTTTGGTCGAATATATATCTTTTTTTCCCAAGGTTCGTGTTTGCATCTTCAACAGAGACATTTTTTAACCAAAAAAAAAATTTTTTTAAAGGTAAAAAAGGATAACAAGGTCTTTGCTATTCCACTGTATGCTTCAATTGAAACTTACGTTTTTCCGTTTTTCCGGTTTATTTTTCGCACTTTACGGGTTTATTTTTTATTTTCGTATAAATACTTTTTAATGAACTGAATTTTCTCATGCAAAAACAGTTCCGCAACGATAAATCTGCCATTTTTTTATATATATTTTATTTTGTAATAATCCCAAGATGACTCGTTTTTGGAGATATTAATAGAAAAGTTTTTTTTAAGATTTTACTGTGAATATAAATGTGATAAGATTTATTTTCTAACATATTTATTTGCTTAAATATAAAAGACAAAAAGATAAAAATATTTTTACGATGACTGCCAAAAAATAGAACTATATAGCCATTCATTTTTGTTACGTTCATTCAAATTTACGACAATCGCTTATTCGGCGGAAAAATATTCGCTAAAGTTCTGATTCTTTTAAAGTCTTAAAATATATTTACAATGGCTGCCAAAAAATAGACTAGTCTTCATTTTGTTACGTTCATTCATTTACGACAATCGCTTATTCGGCGACTCTAAAGTCTCTTTCTTTTAGTCTATGTATAAGGATAGCACAGATTTTTTTTTTTTCCACAAAAAATCCTAACATTTATATATGTATATTTATATTTGTATATGCGAATGCGTTTGAAATGTAACTATAAATATATAGAATTCAGGAATGGATACATTTAGTTGGGCGTATGGAAATAACAGATATATGCATAGTTTAGGAGGAAAGGTTGAAATGTTTTTTTTTTTTCCCAGAAAAAGTTGCCATATGAAGAAGGAAAAGAAATATATAATGAGAAAGAGTTTCGTTTTTAAGATTTCGGAAATCTTGGAGTGTTTGTTTGTTTATTTTTTTTTTTATATCTTCTTCAAGTTACCTTGAAAATGCATTTTGGTCGAATATATATTTTTTTCCAAGGTTCGTGTTTGCATCTTCAAAAGAGATATTTTTTTTTAAATAAAAAAAGTATTTTTTTAGAGGAAGAAAAGTATAATAATAAGGTCTTTCCTATTCCACTGTATGCTTCGAATTGAAACTTAAGGTTTTTCCTTTCGCACTTTTCTGGTTTATTTTTCGTATAAATACTTTTTAATGAACTGAATTTTCTCATGCAAAAAGTTCCGCAACGATAAATCTGCCATTTTTTATATTTTTTATTTTGTAATAATCCGAAGATGACTCTTTTGGAGATATTAATGGAACTATGAATATAAATTAATATTTATTTTTCTAACTTACTTAATTGCTTACATACAAAAAGACGAATGATAAAAATATATTTTCAATGGCTGCCAAAAATAGAATATATAACCATTCATTCTGTTAAGTAAATATTTAAATAAATATTATTATCATAATATTTAAAATTTATTTATGTAAAATTAAAAAATTAACTATGTATACAAAAAAAATTTGAGACTTTCAATTGCAAATTTTTCAAGTATTAAATTTGCAATTTCTGAATTGTGTCACAACTCGAAATGACTTGTTATTGAAATGAGTGATTTACTAATTTATTTACATTTTTAATACGCTTTTATTAGTTTCACCTGTATGTATGTTTGTAACTGACTCTTTGGGCTCCATTTTGCCCTACTTTAAGCGATCAGATTTAATTTAAACGTTGTTGACTTATCAAGGACCGACGACACTAAAAATATTTTGACAAGTTTATTATCTCATCATGATTAAGATCGGCAGGATTAGTGATTTTATTTTGACTCATGAAGAGCAATTTAACCCATGTAGAATGAAAGTACCTAAGATATTCAAACCTACGTGGGACAGTGGCACAACGGGTAACGCGCCTGATCAGGGAGATTTCCTGTTCAAATCCTGGCTGGCTCGACCTATTCGCATTTAGTCTTTTGTTTTACTCACAATTAAATTATTGTAAAAATTATAGTTCCAGTTCTCCTTACCGGGACCTAATTTAAGCCGAAGCCTTAATTCTAAAATAAATATTTATTTTGTTTAAATATGTTTTAATTTGAGTTTCAAATCTATTAATGCGTTCGTGGCAAACATTGCTTCAGAAACCAGAAGACTCGATTGCGATTATGAAAACGCGTGTAAAGCATGTCGTGTCCGTAATCAAGCTGTCTGGAGAAGTTTTTCCAGATTTTCTTCTATATGACACTCAAATGTGCGCAGTTACTCCTAAAAGTCCTTCCTGACGATAATGTCCTCCCTTTAGACCCTCTTCTATTACTCTGACATGTCGATCTTGAATTCCCTTTAAGTTCAACAAGATGTAGATTTCTTGGATTAGTAATTTAGTTAGCAATTTCTTATGTTCATATCTTGGGTTTGAATCCGTATGAATCATTAAATCTAATATGAATCGTATGAATCATTCTGGAATGAATCATTTATGCAAAATTACGATGAACATAATTAATCATTTATATATTTTTCTTAAAATGTATGCCTTGAATAATGACTAATGGTGGAATGGGTGCCCTCATTACTAGTAAAAGCGGTGAAACATTAAAAGTAGTAATACATCCAATTTGATTTAAACTATCACAAAACACTTCTTCGGCATCTGAAATTTTATATTTAAAAGTGCCATGTGAAGTTTCAAATCAAATAATATAAATTAAGTATATTTTTAGAAACGAACTCAATGACAATAAACTCAATCACATTAATCAATTTAATCTTTTGTAAAATATGTGTTAAACTAACTATATAAAAACAGACTAGACAATGTAAAATTTCAATTTAATCTTTTGTAAAATAAAAAACTAATAAAACAGACTAGGCGTAAAATTTCACACCAAAATTAGGTTTCTAAAACAAGTCATTTACTTGTTTCTGTATTAAATATGATTCCATTTTTATATGATTAGAAACAGAATTTTAGGAAGACAAAAGGAATATTAGAATATACTATGTCAAATAAATTTCTGAAAACGTTCCACGTTTTATGTACATCAAATAATAATAACTCTTCATAAATGTACTTAAAAGTCCAAAAAACAAAAGAATAAAAAGTTCAACAAAGGTAAAATATGAATAAATTGTTATTCAAAATTATTCAAAAGACAAGAAAATGGAGAATAAAACAAAAATGTCACTTCAAATTTTCTCCTATATACATATACTCTACTTCGAAGCTTTTATTGGGTTTTGTTCTCGGTATAATGTTCTGCTAAAGATAAATACTTATTTTTCTGTTTCGTCTAAAAATTATAACAGAAGACACAACACGAAACATCGAATTGCAAACATGAATTTGTTCTTGAAATGATATTATTTATTTAATTTGCTTACAAAGAGAAAACTGGAGCTAAATTTACGTCATGTTTGGCAGCTGCCGCCATGTAATAATTTTAAATACGTGACTATTCGAATCAAATTTAAAAAAATTTCTTGTCTTAAAGTCTTTGCAGGAATTTAAAAAAATGGACAATCCTTTTAAATTCGTGCAAAAAATTAGTAATTATATTTTATTCGTTTTTATTTTTAAAAATATTTATCTCGAACATCATTTGAAATATATTTTTTTAAAAACAACGATATTTTTTTTAATCATTTGACTTTTTAAAATGGCAACATAAAAAATCAACAAAATAAAATAAAATAATTCTCTTTTCAGTTGCTTAAAAAGTAAAATTCAGGCGGGGCGGGAAGTATATTTTGACACTAGAAACGTCACAAATTTACGTCATGTTTAACTTTGGGTCTTATATTTTAAATGCTGTGTTCAGCTTTCTGATAATAGCAGAAAATCATTTTAATTCGTACCAAAAAAAAAAAAAAATTAGTAATTTTATTTATAGTACTTTCTTTAAAATATTTTGTTTTTTTCACACCAGGAAGAAGAAAATCATCTTTTTTAACTCCTAAAGAATAGAATATTTAAGTGACAAGTTTATTCGGGAAAGAATATAACGGGGATATGTCTAGGAGACGATACGACAATCGCTTATTCGGCGAAAAAAATATTCGCTAAATTTACGATTCTTTAATCTATGTATAAGGACAGGAATGCTCGATTTTTTTCTCAAAAAATACTAACATTTATATATATGTATATATATATATATATTTGTATCTATGAATGCGTTTGAAATATAAGTATAAATAGAATTCAGGAATGGATACATTTAGTTGGGCGTGTGGAAATAACAGATATATGCATAGTGTGGGAGGAAAAGTAGAAATGGTATTTTTTTTGCAGTAAAAGTTGCCATATGAAGAAGGAAAAGAAATATGTAATGAGAAAGAGTTTCATTTTTAAGATTTCGAAAAATCTTGGAGTGTTCGTTTGCTTATTTATTTATTTTTATATCTTTTTCAAGTTACCTTGAAAATGCATTTTGGCCGAATATATATATTTTTTCCAAGGTTCGTGTTTGCATCTTCAACAGAGACGTTTTTTAACCAAAAAAAAAAAAAAGTATTTTTGCTAGAGGGAAAAAAAGGATAATAAGGTCTTTGCTATTCCACTGTATGCTTCGAATTGAAACTTAAGATTTTTCCGTTTGCATTTTTCGGGTTTATTTTTCGTATAAATACTTTTTAATGAACTGAATTTTCACACGCGAAAAAGTTCCACAACGATAAATCTGCCATTTTTTTGTTATGTTTCATTTTGTAATAATCCGAAGATGACTCTTTTTGCAGGTATTAATAGAAAAGGGTTTTTTTTTTGTCAATATTAATGTGATATTTATTTATCTAACGTAATTATTCGTTTAAATATAGAAAGTCAAACGATGGAGATATACAATGGCTGCCAAAGAATAGACTATATAACCATTCATTCTGTTCTTTAAAGATTTAAATAGATATTATTAAAATAACATTGAAAATTTATTTATTCAAGAATAAAAAAACAGACGGACACAGCATTATATATACAAAAGAAATATTGAAAAAGTTTTATTTGTTGGTTTTCTTAAGTATTAAAGTGTAAAGCAGGCACACCGCAACAGTGCAATTGCAGAATTGTGTAGCATTTGGGGGAGGAATCTGAAATGACTTGTTAATGAAAAGAAATACGTGAGTTATTCATTTATTTGTATTTTGTTATGCAAAAATAACTTGCAGACATTGAGCTAAAGTGATTATTCATTGTTTTATACGAAATTTTTACTTTTTTTTACTAAAATAAAATATCAAGGACCCCTATTATAATTATTTTGCTAATAACAGAAAAGTTGTTAGTCAAACATATATTTTTTTCTATTACAATTCTTCATATAAATGGTGCCGAAAACTTGCTTATCCTCGAAATTTCACTTCGCAATTTCTAATTGTGGAAATAGCAAACATATGTAAAGACTGTTCTAGGCCACATGTTGAATGAAGACGAACTACAGAAACTGTACTAAATAACGTGTCATATCCTAGTATAGCGTTATATCCTGTATAGCATATTTTTTGGAGAATTTTTATTTTTTGCAGCGTAGTAGTAATTTTTCTGATTTTTCTTTAAGTTTTGGAGATAAGTGTATATTATATACAATTATATATTATCCGTATACATTTTTGTCTATTTCTTAAAAATTGGAGACGAGTCAATTAAATAGCGTAATCACTTCATAACCCGAAAATATATAATTAATTTTATTTTTTTTTGCATTGATTCAATAAGCTATATGAATATACAAAAATTTTATCTCCCTATAGAAAAATTAAATTTAAAAAAAAATAATAATTTCATAGTATTCCTGTTAAAAAAACTTATTTTAAAAAGGAATCTTTTTTAAAAATCAACTAGTTTAACTTATTACAGAATATAATATTTAATTAAAAACAAGATTTGTTTTCATATCTTTAACATTAATTAATGAATTTTTATTTTTCTTGAAAAAATTAAGGAAATTTTTTGATTATGTTACCAATTATATCGTACATGCTATTCTGTTTGAAAGCCAATTCCTTAAATGGTAAAGATTTGAATTTTTCTTGTATAGGCATTTTCTATATTTAAATTTAAACAATATCTGACTGAACTTATTCCTCACCTAATAATATAATAAATAATTTTAATTACATAATTGATTTAAATTTACAAAATATTATGACATCAGTAAATACCTTGTATAAATCTCAATGCTTTATGATGCTATCAGTAATCAATTGCTCTTTTTATTCGTATAAAATTAAATTGAATGTAAAGGTACATCCAATTTGACTTAAACTATTACAAAACACTTCTTTCTCATCAGAATTTTATATTTAAAAGTGTCATGTGAAGTTTAAATTCAAATAATATAAATTAAGTATATTTTTACAAACGAACTCAGACAATGAACGCAATTACATCAATCAATTTGATCTTTTGTAAACTATGTGTAAAACTAACTATATAAAATGAACTATGTGTAAAATTTCACAAAAAAAAGTAATAATAATTCAGTCTCTAAAACAAGTTATTTTCTTGTTTCTCTAAAATTAAATATGATTCCATTTTTATATGATTATGAAAACATAATTTTAGAATGATAAAGGGAATATTAGAATACACTATGTCAAATAAACTTCTGAAAATATTCCATGCTTTTATGAATAAAAAATAATAGTAACTCTTCGTAAATGTACTTAAAACTTCGAAAACAAATAATAACAGTTCTACAAAGGCAAAATATGAATAAATTGCTATTGAAAATTATTCAAAAGAGAAGAAAATGAATAATAAAACAAAATGTCGCTTCAAATATTCATACATACTTATACATTCTATTCCGAAGGCTTTTACTGGTTTTGTTTTCAGTGTAATGTTCTATTAAAGATGAATATTTATTTTTCTGCTTTGTCTAAAAATTATGGCAGAAGACACGAAAACATCGAATTGCAAATTTGAATTTGTTTTTGAAATGCTACATTTATTTAATTTGCTTACTAAACGCAGGAGAAAACAAGAGGTAAATTTACGTCATGTTTAACAACTGCTGCCATGTAATAGTTTTAAATGCGTGACTATTCGAATAAAATTTATAAAAATTTCTTGCCTTTTAAAGTATTTGCATGAATTTTTAAAAAAAAAAGGACAATCCTTTTAAATTCGTACAAAAATCAATAATTTTATTTTATTCGTTTTTATTTTTAAAAATATTTATCTCGATCGTCATTTGAAATGTGTTTATTAAAAACAAACGATATTTTTTTAAATCATTTAATTTTTTTAAATGGCAACACAAAAAAAAAAAAAAAAAAAAAAAAAAAAAATTATCTTTTCAGTGGCTTAAGAAAGCAAAATTCTGGCGGGAACTATATTTTGACTAAAACTAGAGAAAACCAGTGCTAAATTTACGTCATGTTTAACAATTGCTGCCATCTAATATTTTTAACTGCGTGACTATTAAAATCAAATTTTAAAAAAAAAATTAAATATATTTAACTTTAAATATAATTAACTTCTTAAATAAAATAAATAATAATAATAAAACTTTAAAAAATCTTTAAAATCTTTTTTTTATTTCCAATGGCAGATTAATGCCTTAAGTTGCAGATCTTTTAGCCACTAAAAAGTGTTACCAGGTGCACCACGGGGAGGTAGATCTTCTGCTCACCCATAATTGACATAAATAAAAAAAGAAGAATCACTTTACATTCATACAAAAAAAAAATATAAACTTTATTTTATTCGTTTCTATTTTTAATAATATTTATCTCGAACATTATTTGGAACGTATTTATTAAAAACAAGCGCTATTTTTAAATCATTGGACTTTTTTAAATGGCGACATCAAAAATCAACAAATAAAGACTTCTCATTTTCAGTTGCATAAGAAAGCAAAAATTCTGGCGGGCGGGAAAATATTTTGACGTCGCACGAGGTACTTTGGGTATCTGTGTTCAGCTGATAATGCAAGAAAAAAATGGGTGTTTATAGTACTTTCTCCAAAATATTTTGTTTTATTCACACCAGGAAAAAGAAAGGATCAAGCTTAACTCCTAAAGAATAGAATATTTAAGTGACAAGTTTATTCGGGAAAGAATATATAGGGACGATGCGACCAATCGCTTATTCGGCGAAAAAATATTCGCTAAAGTTCCGATTCTTTTAGTCTATGTATAAGGATAGGAATACACAGGGTTTTTTTTTTCCAAAAAATCCTAACATTTATATATATACATATTTATATTTGTTTATTCGAATGCGTTTGAAATATAACTATAAATATACAGAATTCAGGAATGGATACATTTACTTGGGCGTCTGGAAATAACAGATATATGCATAGTTTAGAGGAAAAGTTGAAATTTTTTTTTTCCCTAGAAAAAAAGTTACCGTTTGAAGAAGGAAAAGAAATACATAATGAGAAAAAGAATTTCGTTTTAAAGATTTCGAAAATCTTGGAGTGTTTGTTTGTTTGTTTATTTATTTTTATATCTTCTTCAAGTTACCTTGAAATTGCATTTTGGCCGAATATATTTTTTTTTTTTTTTTTCGAGGTTCGTGTTTGCATCTTCAACAGAGGCGGTTTTTATTAACCAAAAAAAAGTATTTTTTTAGTGGAAGAAGAGGATAATAAGACCTTTGCTATTCCACTTTCTGATTCGAATTGAAACTTAAGGTTTTTCCGTTTGCACTATTTCTGTTTTATTTTTCGTATAAATACTTTTTAATGAACTGAATGTTCTCATGCAAAAAAATTCCACAACAACAAATCATCCATTTTTTATATATTGATTTTATTTTGCAATAATCCGAAGATGACTCTTTTTGGAGATATTAATAGAAAAGTTTCTTTTTAAAGTTTTACTATGAATATAAATGTGATATATATTTTTCTAACATATTTATTTGCTGAAATATCAATAGACAAAAGACGATGATATACAATGGCTGCCAAAAATTAGATTATGTAACCATTCATTCTCTACGTTAAAGATTTAAATAGATATTATTAAAATAGCATTTAAAATTTATTTATTCAAGAATAAAAAAAAATGGATATAAAAGAAATATTAAAAAATAGTTTTAATTGCAGGTTTTTAAAGTGTTAATGTTGCAATTACAGATCTGTGTAACAACCTGAAATGGCTTGTTAATAAAAAGAAATAAAAACATGAGTTACTAATTTATTTATTTTTTTTTCCATGCAAAATAACTTGCAGACAATGTAACATTGAGCTAAAATGATTATAAATTGATATATTCATTGACTCAAGGGATTATTCATAAGATATTTTTACTTTTCTTTCTAAAATAAAATATTATGAAACCTATTTTATAGTCCTTTTGCTATGAAGTCTCTGATTAAAACCAAAAACTTTTCTACAGATGTAGCCGAGCTTCTTTCTGCCACATTGGCAAGAGCGTCCGACTATGGTATTCAAGAGAAAAGGTCAATAGGTTTTGAGACTCTCACCCGAAAGGAAGTACGGCACAATCAGCGCTTACGCTGCGAAATGTTTAGTTGGTCTATAGTCTCTCATCAGAAGAGGAAATAAATTTAGCACAAACCGGCGCATTAGTTGGTCTACAGTCTTTCACCCGGAGAGGAAGTATATTTCGCGCACACTACGCGTAGTCGAGTATCGGGTTTTCGGATTCGAAGTGAAGTCCTTCAACGAATCTATAATTTTAAATGTGTTAAATATCGCATGTATCTAATTGTATGTGTGTGGTGTTCTGCGTGTGTAAATAAAACTGAGAATTCTCCAACCTGTGCCTCAATTAAATCAACACAACCACACTCAGTTAGAATATGGTTGTCTAAACTGCACTCTACACAATGATAATAACAAATTGTTGTAAAGTGTATAATTATCTTTTACAGTTATAAAATTATTACAATTCAATTATTTTAGTAATACATTTTAGTTCGTTATTTCTTTAAATGTTAAATTAGAAATTGGATTTAATAGAAAGTGGGTTTTTAGTTTTTGGACTTACAGTTTTTCTAATTTCGAAGAAATATTATATATGTAAGATAATGTATTGGCTTAATAGTTGTTTCTTAAATTAATTTATTTCATAATGAGCTTTGGTTTCTATAAATATTAAGTTTATATTATTTTATATTAATTTAATTTAAATTAAATTATATTAATATTAATTTTTATAAAAATTTTATATTAATATTAATTTTTAGATTAATTCAAAATTTTAAATTATATTAATATTAATTTTTATATATTATTTTTATATAAATTTCAATTTAATATTAAATTTAAAAATCTTTTTAGAATCGAACTTAACATCGAATCATAATTAAATTTTACAACTATTCAAAATTTCTATTCAGTTACTTTGGTAATAAATTTTGCTTCAATAACTCAATGTAATAAATGCAACTTTTAAACTTTAGATTTAAAGAGTACTTTCAGTTTTCAGACTGATAATTTTGTAAAGTCGACAAAAATATTCTGCGAAGGTCTCTCAGGGAAAACAAAGGCATAAGCGAACGAATTATGTATTCTCCACTTTTAGTTTAGAAGAAAATAGGAAGCAATAAGTTTACTAAGCAAACACGTAATTATTCTCTAACAATAAAAGGACATTTAACATCTAGTGTTTTATTATGTTAATCTGTTTTGTTTGCATGTATGTGATTATTTGAAACTTCGCTATAATGAGGCTATTAATATTACGCATTTTAAGTCTTATTATATTTCTTTACACAATATTTCCTTACGCGGAAGGCATGTATAAATATATATATATATATATTAATATTACTTAGTAGTTTTTTTTCTTGCGTATGCTTTCTTTTTTTCCCAGGTTGTTGTGGACTTATTCTCGCAGAATTCTGAATTAAATACGTCCAATAAATGTGTTGTCGAAATAAATTTTTGGAAAGGTGTTTGAGCTTTCTGAGAAAATATTTTGATGCGATAAATTTTTTATTGAAGAAAACTAGGTTATAATTTTAAATTAGTTCTTGGAAATAAGGAAGAAAGCATTTATTCCTTATTTCCTTGAAAAATAGATTTTTTTTTTTTTTTATAAAGAATAACGACATTTTATTATATTTAAATTTATTATATTTATTATCTTTTAAATTATTATTCGATGAATATTATTAAAAATTCAATTACAAAGTTCGGACTTTTTTAGATGATGCTGAAATAAATATTTATTTTGTATAAATATGTTTTAATTTGAGGTTCACATCCATTAATGGCGTTCGTTGCAGTCATTGCTTCAGAAAGGAGAAGACTCGATTTCGATTATAAAACGTGTGTAAAGCGTCTCGTGTCGATAATCTAGCTGCTTGGAGAAGTTTTCCCAGGTTTTCTTCTACATGACACGCAAATGTGGGCAGTTATTTACCTAAAAGTCCTCCCTGAAGATAATATCCCCTCATTATAGGCAATTAGATTTACTCTTGTGTTGCAACAGTCGATAAGGAATCCACCCATGTTCAACAACAAGTTCACAAAGCCAAGTTCAACAGTAATAAATATTTTGACGTAAATTTCACACAGATATCAAGGACAGTGCCAGCAACTTAAAAGAAAAATTGAAATTCCATATGCCTGGGAAATTTAAATTAAAAATTGGTTTTACTTTTTGGGCACAGTAGTATATTTTGTCTTTTATCCTCTTTTAATATAATGTCTTTTACAGTTATTATACAGTTATTACAATTAAATTATTTTAATAAATTTTGGTTCATTATTTCTTTAAATGTTAAATCAGAAGTCGGATTTAATAGAAAGTGTGTTTTTAGCTTTTGGACTTACAGTTTTTTTAATTTTGATGAAATATTACATATTTAAGATATTATATAGCTTAAATTAATTTAAGAACAAATTTTATTTCATAACGTGTATTTGTTGCTGTAAATATTAATTTTTAAATGTTAATTTAACATTAAGTTTTTGAAATCTTTTTTAGAATTTAACGTATAATATATTCTAAACTTTATGTTGACATTACCGAGACCTGATGGCCGCGAGGCTGACGGTGCCATGGATATTTGCAGTGGTTCGGAATCCACTATAAACACTAGTTTCCGGTCTAACATGATCGTAGAGCGTTGCGGGGTATTGTTTCTCCGCGTCCGTAGCTTATCTTCCAGCTACACGCACCTCCTGGGTAGAGCTAAGTGAGTAACGTCGGTGCAACTGTTGCCTTAAGTTATAAAAGACAACTGTCTACGTGTTTGTCAGCTGCATTAGAAAAAATATTTCATTACCGATCATAATTAATTTTATAATTGTTCAACAATTTCTATTAAATTATTTCGGTAATATATTTTGGTTCATTAACTCTATATAATAAATGCAACTTTTAAAGTCGACAAAAATATTCTGGTGATGTCTTTCTCTCACAAAAGCATAAGCGAACGAATTATGTATTCTCCACTTTTAGTTTATAAGAAAATGGGAAGCAATAAGTTTACTAAGCAAACACGTAATTATTTTCTCAACAATAAAAGGACATTTAGCATCTAGTGTTTTATTATGTTAATCTGTTTTGTCTGCATGTAGAGTAAGACTATTTGAAACTTGGATATAATGAGGCTATTAATATTACACATTTTAAGTCTGATTATATATCTTTACACAATATCTCCTTACGCTGAACGCATATTTATATATATTAAGTTTAGTTTGTAATTTTTTTTTTTCTTGCGTATGCTTTCATTTTCTCCCAGGCTGCTTTAGGCTCATTCTAGCAGAATTCTAAATTAAATACGTCTAATGAATGTCTTGTGGAAATAAATTTTTGCAAAGGATTTTGAGCTTTCTGAGAAATTATTTTGTAGCGATAAATTTTTTTTTTTTAAAGAAAACTAGGTTATAATTTTAAATTAGTTCTTGTAAATAAGGAATAAAGTATTTATATCTTTTTTTAAATTATTATTCGAAGAATTATTATTAAAAATTCAATCATATAGTTCGGACTTTTTTTATTTGATGTTAAAATAAATATTTATTTTGTATAAATAAGTTTTAATTTGAGGTTCAAATCCGTTAATGGCCTGAGTTGCAGAAACGAGAAGTCTCGATTGCAATTATTAAAACTTGCGTTCAGCGTCTCGTGTCGATAATCAAGATGCCTAGAGGTTTTTCCAGTTTTTCTCCCATATGATAAGCAAATGTGGGCAGTTACTCCTAAAAGTTCTCCAAGAAGATAATATATCTTCCTTATATTCCATTAGGGTCACTCTTGTCATACAACGATCGATCATGAATCCCACCCATGTTCAAAAGCAACCAAGTTCAATGTTTCTTGGATTAGAAATTTCGGTCTAATTACGTTCATACCTTTGATGTGAATCATAATATGAATCAACAAATCTAGTAGGAATTGTATGAATCATACTGGAATGAATCATTTATATAAAAATAAAAGGATTATAATGAATCACTGATATATTTTTCTTAAAATCATTTGACTTCGTGTTCATTAATGTATGTCATTAATAATCATTAATGGCGAACTGACCTTTCAGGAATGTGTGCCCCCATTTGCGTATCGTATGGAAGAAAACCTAGAAAATCCAACCAAATAACATAACTTTCAATGCTAGTTACTTAATTAAAGGAACAATCGCGATATAAATTTCACATATTGGCCAACAATTTGGCGATTAAACATATGATAATAAAATGTTTTAAAAAATTAAAACAATTGTTTGATTTTTATTAATTTGTAATTTTAAACATTTATAAACTTTTGAATTGCTTTTCCTTTTTTTGTTGATTATAAAATTTACTTTTCTCCGTAGTAATTTTCTAATTACATGGGATGTAACGACAAAATGTTAAAATATCGCCAGGTTGGCGAGTTGATCGAACATTTAGTGATATATTTGGCTATGATAATAAAGCTTTTGGCGAGAATTAGAATCTTGTTATAAGTACTTGAAACCGTGAAACTTTATAAATTGAAAGCTTTAATGATTAGTTGAATTTGTTAAATCCTATGAATAAGCTTAAAATTTCTTGTCTTAAAATCTTCATATAAATAAAAACGACAACACTTTTTTTTTTTCATTCCTTTTTTATTTTAAGAATATTTATCTTGAACATTATTTGAAATGTGTTTATTAAAAACAAACGATATCTTTTAAATCATTTGACTTTTTTTAAAAGGCAACATCAAAAAATCAACAAAAATAAAAAGAATTCTTTTTCAGTTGCTTAAGAAAGCAAAATTCTGGAAGGCGGGAAGTATATTTTGACGTCAAACTAGGTACTTTGGGTATCTGTGTCTAGCTGATAAAGCAGGAAAAAAAAATGGGTGTATATAGTACTTTCTCCAAAATATTTTGTTTTATTCACACTAGGAAGAAGAAAGGATCACGATTAACTCCTAAAGAATAGAATATTTAAGTGACAAGTTTATTCGGGAAGGAATATATAGGGTACGACAATCGCTTATTCGGCGAAATATTCGCTAAAGTTCCGATTCTTTCAGTCTATGTATAAGATTACGAAACGCACAGATTTTTTTTTCCAAAAAAATCTTAACATTTATATATATTATATATTTGTATATTTTAATGCGTTTGAAATATAAACATAAATATATAGAATTCAGGAATGGGATACATTTAGTTGGGTGAATTGGAAAATAACAGATATATGCATAGTTTAGGAGGAAAGTTGAAATGTTGTTTTTTCCCAGAAAAAGTTGCCGTATGAAGAAGGAAAAGAAATATATAACGAGAAAGAGTTTTGTTTTTAAGATTTCGGAAATCTTGGAGTGTTTGTTTGTTTGTTTATTTATTTTTATATCTTCTTCAAGTTACCTTGAAATGCATTTTATATATATATATATGCATTTCATATATATATATATATAAAAGCAAAGCTTTTTTTTAATCAAAAAAATTTTTTAGAGGAAGAAAAGATAATAAGACCTTTGCTACTCCACTGTATGCTTCGAATTTGAAACTTAAGGTTTTTCCGTTTGCACTCTTTATTGTTTATTTTCCGTATAAATACTTTTTAATGAACTGAATTTTCTCATGCAAAAAGCTCCGCTACCATAAATCGACCATTTTTTTATATATATTTTATTTTGTAATAATCCGAAGATGACTCTTTTTGGAGATATTAATAGAAAAGCCTTTTTAAAGTTTTACTGTGAATATAAATGTGATGTTTATTTTTCTAACGTATTTATTTGCTTAAATATAAAAAAGACAAACGATAAAAAAGACAAACGAAAAAATATATTTACAATGGCTGCTAAAAAAATAGACTATATAACTATTCACTTTCTTCTTTAAAGATTTAAATAGATAATATTAAAATAATATTTAAAATTTATTATTCAAGAATAAAAAAATTATGTATACAAAGAAAAATATTGAAAAACGTTTTATTTGCTGATTTTTTTTAAGTATTAAAGATGTAATTATAGAATATCTGTAACAACCTGAAATCAGTTGTTAATGAAAAGAAATACATGAGTTTTTAATTTATTTACATTTTTTTTAAGCAAAATAATTTGCAGATAAAGTGACATTGAGTAAACGTGATTATTCCTTGTTTTATAAGATATTTTTTACTTTTCTTTCTAAAATAAAATATTATGGGCCCCGTAATTAAATTCTTTTTTTTATGAATCTTCGATGACCACCGCAAAATTTTCTGCAGATGTAACCATACTTCCTCCTGCACACTCGCAAAAGCATCCCTCCTGTGGTGTTTAAAAGAAATGGCCAATAGGTCTCGACACTCTCACACGAGAGGATGTACGGTGCAACTTGAGGTTTCCGCTGAGAAACATTTAGTTAGTCCACAGTCTATCATAACGAGAGGAATATATTTAGTGCAACCCTGGCGTGCCCCGGAGCAGTCGTACCACGAATCTATAATTATCTGTCTTTAAATGTATTAAATATTATATGTCTCTTATTGTATGTATGTAGTGTTTCTGCGAATGTAAATAAAGCTGGGAATTCTCCAACCTGTGCCTAAAGTATTTCAACCCAACCACACCTAGTTAAAATCCGGTTGCCCAACCTGCACAACACAAAATTAATAAGAAATTGTAGTAAAGTGTATAATTAACTTATACAATCATACAATTATTACAATTCAACTATTTTAATAAATTTTGGTTCATTATTTCTTTAAATGTTAAAATCAGAAGTTGAATTTACTAGAAAGTGCGTTTTTAGTTTTAGGACGATATAGTTTTTGTAATTTTGATGAATTATTTTTGTATGTAAGATATTGTATGGACTTAATATTTGTTTCTTAAATTAATTTATTTAATAATGAGTTTTCGTTTCTATAAATATTAAATTACAAATGTTAATTTAAGTTTTAAGTTTTTTATTCGAAAACGTATAAAAGTATCCTAAACTTCATATTGGCATTACCAATCATAACTAACTTTTAAAAATTGTGCAAAAATTTCTATTCAATTATTTTGATAATGTATCTTGTCTTTTATCTTCTTTTTATATAATGTCTTATAAAAGTTATACAATTTTTACAATCCAATTATTTTAATAAATTTGAGTTCATTATATTTTTTAAATGGTAAAACAGAAGTTGGATTTAATAGAAAGTGGATTTTTAGTTTTGAACTTACATATATAATATTTGTCGAAATTAAAAGAACTGTAAGAGATAATAAGGACTTAAATTAATTTTAAGAAACAAATGTGCTTTCATCAAAGTGCCTTTGTTCCTATAAATATTAATTTTTAAATGTTAATTTAATGTTAACTTTTTAAATATCTTCAAAATCCAACATGTAATGTATATAAACTTTATTATTTGGCATTACCAATCATAATATATTTTACAATTGTGCAAAAAATTTATATACAATTATTACAATAAATATTTTTTGGTTCATCAACTCTATATAATAAATGCAACTTTTAACTTTACATTTAAAGAATATTTTCAGTTTCAGACTGATAATTTTGTAAAATCGACATAAATCTTCTGGGAGGACTCTGAGGGAACACAAAATCTTAAGCGAACGAATTATGTATTCTCCACTTTTAGCTTAGAAGAAAATAGGTAGCAATAAATTTACTAAGCAAACACGTAATTATTCAAGAACAATAAAAGCACATTTAACATCTAGTGTTTTATTATGTTAATCTGTTTTTGTTTGTATGTTTGTTATATGACTATTTTTGAAACTTGGATATAATGAGGCTATTCATATTACACATTTTATCTCCTATTATATTATTTCATCACATAATATTTTCCTTACGCTGAATGCATATATATATATGTATATATTAATTTTGCTATGTAATTTTATTTATTTATTTTTTTTTTTTTTGCGTATGCTTTCATTTTTCTCCCAGGCTGCTTTGACTAATTCTACCAGAATTCTAAATTAAATACGTCTAAAAATGTCTTGTCGAAATAAGATTTTCAAGAAAGATTTTGAGTTTTCCTAGAAATTATTTTGACGCGACACATTTTCTATTGAAGAAACTAGATTTATAATTTTAAATTAGTTCATGGAAATAAGGAAGAAAGCATTTTTTCTTATTTTATTGGAAAAATTGACTTTTTAAAAATTTTTTCATAACGACGTTTTACTATATTCACTTCTATCTTCCTTT